>JAKSZP010017635.1:0-58268 GCA_022478985.1 Massospora cicadina
GCAACCCAAAATTATCTCAATTATGAGAGTAAAATTGCCTTCAATTGGGCTGAAACGATTGTTATTTTTAGTTAACTCATGGGCCAAATCGACTTGGGGATTTTTCATAATTATTGCCATGACCAGCAGAGGATTGACATAATATGAATGAACTCATCTAATAGATGAGTTTGACCAGGAGATGCCTGAGAGGTATATAATACTGGCGCCTGGCCGATTAATTAAACATCAATTAATCATCATTTACCATTTAAATATTGATCATTAATAACTACTGTCGCTTAGTTTATTAATTATTGTTGTCCATCTGTCATCTGTCTGATCTTTGTATCTGTTGCTGTTACATTTATATTAGATAGTTGTGTTTGTTTATACTTCCTGAAGAGAAGTACTCATTTGCCTGCTGGAGAAGTAGTCCCAATTATAGAGGAATAATTTTCTAATTTTGTACAAATACAAAAGGTCTCATATTTGTTAGTGCCTGTAGACTTAAGAACAGTGAGCATACCGGAGTTACTTAGCTATTATTGAGGATTATTGGAGAATCTACTTCCTGATTATGAGCAGGAGGTTTAATTTAAAAGCGAGTATTTATCCTTGAATTCATTTTAAGTCATTTTAGCTTGCACCATCAGCTGAAAACTTAACAGAACCAATGCTGTCCCATATACTACAGCCTTTCAACAAAGCCATTCTGGGCACTATGGAGCATGCGTGGTGCTGTTGCCATCAGTCAATTAGATAGTATGCGCATGAGCAGTTTATAATTGGCATTTAATAGCGCAATCAGGCACCAGTTCTGAAGTTGGCATCTGAGGCCCTTTTTGTACAGAAGTACAATTTAGGTCTCTTGGCCTCCCAGAAATTTGATGGCCATTTTGAAAACAGTGGTTAAAGAGGGCTTTGAGCTCCGGCGCAATGCAGTGTCAGAATATGTTTTATATTTCTGCGCACATATTGTCAGGGCCTGGTGCTTTCATTCTTGGTAACTCCTTTAGCGCCCTCTTAACTTCATCAATAGAGATTTCAGCGGATAGCTTGGTGATGTCTTTCAGAGTACAGCCCCCCAGTGCTGGCTTAGCCAGGTCAATAAGGGATTTTGTTGCCAATTCGCTTATTTCTCATTGTTAGAAGAGATCACCATAAAAAATATTGACCTCACACTTGATCATTTTTGGGGTCTGTTGATACTTCCCCTTCCACTGTCTCCACTTCCCATACCCTAGCCTTAGTTCAAATTTCCTTGAGATGTTTCATGCCCTCTTTGGTCATTGTCCCCACTAGGCTCTGATATTAGTAAGTTGCATTGGTCTGCCTCTCTGATTCTTGCTTCATCATTATGGCCCAATACTTTTTGTGTGTTGTTCAGTACTCACCCCACCAGTCTTCACTGTCCCATCAGGTGAGCCTCAGCCTTTCTAATTTAGACTTCAGTTGCTTCACGGCAGCAGTTTGCTTGTAGGAGGTCGCTTTTTCAAACTTCATACTATCATGTTTCATTTTTGCTTTGATCTGGGTCCATCATTCTAGTGGGTCCAACTCCGGGCAGTTGTCCAGATAGGCTACCATTTGATCCAGTCTAGCGTCAACCTTTTGGCGCCAATCCCCGTTCCTCAGCATGGCTGGTGCCAGTTGCCACTTGCAGTTCCTCAGAGGTTCATCAAGGTCAATATCCACATGGATGACCATGTAGTCGCTTTTGGCATTTATGCTAACCTTGCTGTTGGACGTCATCAGCTTGAGATCCAATGACACTAGGATGTAGTCTAAACATGATCCTGACAGTGGGGATCTGGCGGCGTCATATGACCACCGCGTTAGGTTGGCTGGGTCATTGTCCTCTTTGTCAATCATTAGGCACATCCCCAATTTGACTAGGTAACCAAGCATCTCGTCAGCCTTACTGTTGGGACGTTCTCTTGTCAGGAACATATCCCAGCTTACATTCATCCAACAGTTCAATTCACCTGTTATTACGGTCATCACTTTGGATGGCACTTCTGCTAAGAATTCCCAAAAATAATTTTTTTGTGGTGCTTCAGTGGGGCGTAGACTGCTACCACTCGTATTCTCCTGCCAGTTTCTCTGTTTGTAGCCTTCACTATCAAGATCCTACCAGCGTAAGTTTCTTCCATGAATTCCATGTCTATTTTCTTGTCCATTGCAACTATCACCACGTGGTCCATCCATAGGGCTTGGTAGCCTATTTGGCGGGACCATGGGTGGCTTTTTGCATCACAGTTTGAGCTTGGCACCATTTCCTTTTGGTTACTGGCTTGTGTTTCTGAAATAAAAATTAGGTCAATATAATTATTATTTTTAAATGGTGCATCTTCCTCCTCCTCATTTGTATGCTCGCCATCCACAAAGCATTTGTGGTCACTATCCTCATTTCCAGCTGCCTGACCCATGGGTATGAGGTTTAGCATTGTCTGGGTTGTGGATAAAGTCGCGTACTGAGGTCTGGTTGGTAGATGATGGTGGCATCAATGGTTGGCGGGGTGTACTATTTGGTTTTTGGGGGTCAGTTGGTTGGGACTGGGATTATATTCCCAGGAATCCTGTGTACTGGGAATTTGGTCACCATCCCCTTCTTCATGTCGATGGATAATGGGGATGGTTTTATGATTGGGTCCAGGTGCCCCTTGTCCCCTGCTGGTGGAGCAGCAGATTCCCCCTCATCTGTCAGTCGTATTTGCACCCCTTCATTTGATTTAGTGGCAGAACTTGATTTTTTAGTCAGTAATTGTCTGTCCAACTTTGTTTATTTTGTTGTTTCTGCTGATTTTTTGCCGGTTGCCTCAGGTTTATTTGCTAATAACTTCTGATTTGATTTAGTATTCACTTTTGTCTTTTCAGCTTTGATTTTGATTTGCTGGCTTCCTGCGTCCACCCTTGCTTGGGGGGACTTCTTTGGGTTTGTCTTCTGCCATCTTTCCTCCTCGCAGACCATCCATTCCGCTTGGGTTGGACATTGCTCTGTTGGGCTGGGGTCAGTTCCCTCATCCACTGTAAAAGATTCAGGATTTGGATTTATAATTGGTTTGTCATCCGCTTTGGGTCGCTTTGCCACTTCTCATTCCCACGCTTCTCTATGTGCCAGGTCCAATTCTTGTTGTTGGCGTTTCATATCTGCTACCTCCGTTAGGTTGTGCAGGATTCATTCTCTGGCTTACAGATTGAGGAAAGTCTTGGTACCAACCTTGGTGATCCCCCCGATGGGGTCATATTCAAATTCCCGTGTAGTTTTACCTTTATGATGGTGGCTTGGGACATTGTGTGACCGGTCTTGTAACAGAACTGGCACAGTTGTTTGGCATCCTCCTGTTCAACGTATACTACCCTGTCGAGGCCAGACAGGCGGATGAATTGGGGTAGAGCAATTTTGTTCAGCTTCATCCAGGGTGCCAGTTTGTACAGCGCTTCCACTGTCTGAGGGTGGAGGCATTTTGTGATGTAATCACCATCAGCTTGCCGAAAATCTCATACTTCCCCATAGTATGACAGTCTGGTCCAGATTGCTTTGTGCACCCACTCCCATTTGCAATCAGTGGGGAGATTCTGGAAGGTCAC
This sequence comes from Massospora cicadina, assembly GCA_022478985.1. NCBI lineage: Eukaryota > Fungi > Entomophthoromycota > Entomophthoromycetes > Entomophthorales > Entomophthoraceae > Massospora > Massospora cicadina. Next base: position 3,574 of record JAKSZP010017635.1, read on the forward strand.
CCACCTTGCGGTTTGGTTGGCGTATCTAGTCAGCTCCATTCACAGATAAACCCCCTTGTAAATGATGCCAATTTAGAGGAGTTTCTTGTGGGCCAATTCGCCTGGGATTGCTATATCTATATAGCCTCATTTGGGTACCCAGTGGTGATCAAAGTCCCCTGCAGCTAGGACTTCGTCAAGTTCCTGATAAATTGACATTATCAGGCTGGACCATTCCACCTCCTCCACTAGCTGCAGGTGGATTCGGATAGCATCCTTTAGGTACAATTTTGGTGCCTGGCAGTCTGTAAAGCCCCCACTGATCAACTGACAGATGTACTCAATATGGCACCAAGCTCCATTCCAGGTGTTGTCTTCAGTATGCGCTGCCGTGGCGCTGTAGGATTTTTTTTTGCGCTTGGTTTGGGTACTTCACTGGGGTCTTTTCTTTCAAAATCCAGCTTACCAATTTGTTGAGGCTGAACCCCCAGTTGAGGAACACTTCGATCAGGTGAATGCTGATACCTCAGCGGCTTATACTTTAAGCCATTTGCACTCAATCTTGAGGCTCTGCCACTCTAGGGCATCCATTGGCAAGAACCCCAGTCAGTACCACTTGAGGGAGGATTTCAGGCTGCACGTTGGGTGGAGGTATTTTGAAAAACCCTCCAGCGTAATCAAGCTACGCTGGCACCAGTCCCTTACTGTGACACTATTCCAACCCCCATCTATAAATACTCGTGCCATGGCTGCCAGAACCCGCTTCAATCCATTGGAATGCTTCAGAGGGGTGAAACCTTTGGGGGCATATGGGGCTGCTAGCGTTGGTTCCAGGAAGGATTGTTTTCAATCCTGGATATTTTTAATGCGGATCCCCACTTTGAGCCATTCTTGGCCCAAGTCTGAGGTCATGACCCCTTTCATCGCTGTTGCCACCTGTGGTGAAATCTCATGTTCCATCCATGGTTGGGCTAATTCAGGGGTGAACCCGCTGCATCTTAGTCTTCAGCTTTGGCGATTGTTGTGTAATTGCGCTAGATTTTCCACTTTTTGATCAGGAATGGTCAGCCTCTAAGGGTTTTGTGAATAGGTTTAGTCACCCCCAGCTCCGTCCATTCGCACACTAGGTCCATACTGGCCCCTGCTTGGAGCCAGTATTTCATCTCCATCGGTGTGAATCTGTTGGCAGACCAGTTGTTGGCCTCTTCTGGCAAACAATCCTGGAAGGGTCTCTGCTGTAATTTTGAATGGTATCACTGGGATCTGCCAGGCTATGCACAAAGGTTGAGCCCTCTAAGCAACGGACGGACAATGTGAGGATCGTCAGTCCTTTGGATGCACTTGAAAATATATTAAAAAATAGAGAAATTGCCCCAATCAGTTCTTTTATTTATTTTTATAAATACAGCATCTTTCGCTGTTCCTTCTCATCTGCACTTCAAAAACCTCCCTCTCTTATCGCCCATTTCAATTATATACATCAGCTTCAGGCAATACTATTTCTCATTGCTTGAGTTATTCTATTCCGTCAATTTCCTCAAATTTGGCTTGTTATTCTAAATCCGCTGTCACCCTATTTGTAGGCGATTTACTTCATATTCATCATATATCAACATCGCCTTATTGCCTTATATGGAGGCGATCCAATAAACTCATTCTATCCAATAAGACCCATTATATCCTGATATCGCCTCATCTCAAGGCACTTAAATATTTGTAGTTGATATTATGTTGGCGGATTCTGCCAGCTGTCCCAAGATAATTGTCCAGTCATATCAAAATTATGGCAGTCCCCATTCCACCGCTTTTTCCTTTGTCCAGCCTTCTTTCATCAGGTCAGATGCAGTGGCTGGTGGAATTTGGGTGTACGACCAGTGTAAACCCTTGGTGGCCTTGAACCCAGCTGTGATCCACAGTAGTGCCTCCTCTAGGGAGAATGTAGTATTATACCATTCCAGTGTCGTGTCTACTGGAATGGTGTGTCAGGCCCATTAGAGGGCAGTTGAGGCGTTTGGGAATTGTTTTGCATAATCAGCTAAATCTGTTGGGTTGAGGCCTGAGCTCCCAATGGTTTGAGCATATTGTGTTGTAATTGTCAGGTGAACAGCAAGTAAAAACTAGACTGGCCTGCCAGCTAAGGTGCCAGAGCACCTGAACAGTAAACCAGAATGCCCAAGGCACTGTTGTTGATACAACAAATATGGAACTGGAAAGGAGTTCCACCAATATTTGCTGGTGAGCTAGAATTTTATACAGGCACAAAATAAAATACCATATGAACATGGCCATTAACCCTGAGGGGTATGAGAGTGTCGGCAGAAAAGGCAGATTAATTCTCAACATATAAAAACTAAATTTTGGGGAGAGTTTTTTAATGGAAATTTTAAGGAAGAAAATTGACCAACAATTTTCTCAGTGTGATGCGACTGATTAAATAGTAGTCAATTTGAGGGGAAATAAGCCAGGATCAGGTCCCGCAAGTTTGACCTAACTGGAAAATTGTTTGGGAATGGGGAACAGATAATTTAACTGGGAACTGACATCAAAGAATTTGGTGGCAGGCTGAGTCGCTGTTGGTTTGACCTTGAATGTCAAACTGAGGCTTGACTGCGTTTCTGATGGTTGACGTGATGGCATTTAGCCCAACGGGCAGCCAGAGTCCCCCAAGGCCACCCCACATAGGTATGGACCCATTTGGTTGGGAACAGGTTTGGGACGTCCAACCCGCCCATGCTCAGTCACTGGGCCATTTGTTTGGCCAGTGGCATTGTATCAGGTGCAACGCCCAATTTGCCAGCAGGAAGCTTCAAAACCTCGTTGATGGTGTCCAATGCTGTTACCTGGCCATTGGGAGTGATCCCCGACAAATTTGGGAGGGGGGAGATTTTTCCAGTCGTCATGTTAACCAAATCACAACCATCAGGCATTCTGGCAAATAGATCGGTCTTCATACCTTTTTGACCATTTGAAATATGAGCATTGGGCTGATTGCCACTCAAATTAGTTATGATTGATTTCATTTTGACGATCTCAGTGCAGATTTCACTGACTCCTCATAGCAGTTCTTCTGAGGAGAGTGTGGGCACTGGAAGCAGGATCTGAAGCAGGAGGGCTGTTACCCAGCGTTTATTTACTACGTGAGTGAGATCGCCCTGAATAATGAGGGGTATGGCCATCCTCTTTTGTGCCTTCTTACTCGGAAATGGAAAGATGGCCCAATCAACACCCAGAGGACATTCACTGGGACTTACATTACCCTTTCTTTTTTCCAATAGTAGGGCCTCACCACTGGGAAACTGTATGAGAGCCACATTCTTGTGTGCCTTGGGTAACTTGATTGCCATTACTGATGCAGGTTTTTGGGGGAAATGGAGAATCTTGGGGTGGGATATGTGGAACGCTTCGACCAGGTTCATACAATTCATGCAATCGTGCGCCTTGCCCCAACTGTTCTCATAGGCTGGATACCCTTTCTAGGCCATGAGATATTGGATGGAACGTCATGATTTCTGGGATGCCAGGATAGCCTCTTCCTCAGCCTCTTCCTCATTTTTGATGATGGTTGGTTCTGGTTCCATGGGAATTGCACCTTTAAAGGGCGACAGCTGGGAAACTACTGGGCTTTGGGGAGCAAACTCACTGCAAGTTGAGATGTCAGACCCTACTGACATGGGCAAGATAGCCGCGACAACTATGGGGTATGGGTTTGGAGTTTTGAGTGGGATGGGAATAATGTGGGCCAGAATATCCTTCTTCGCAACCTGATTTAGTTGGAAAGAAGGGACCATTGCTGCGCCAATATCTATGAAAAAGGCGGAAATAGTAGCGATTGATTGTTGGACAATTATGTCAGGCGAACAGCAAGTAAGGATTAGACTGGCCTGCCAGCCCAGATGCCAGAGCACCCAAATGGCATACCAGAATGCCAGAGACACTGCTGCTGGTATGACAAATATAGAACTGGAAGGGAGCTGAATTTTTAACAGATAAAAATGGGATTTTGGGGGAAGTTGTTTTTATTGGAAAATTTAAGGAAGGAGAGTCAACCAACAATTTTCTCAGTGCGATGCACCTGATTAAATAGTCATCAATTTTGAGGGAAAACAAGCCAGGAAAGGGTTACGCAGGTTTGACCTATGTGGTGAATTATTCAGGAAATGGGCGGGTTAGTTCCCTGAGAGCTGACATCAAAAATTTGGTGATGGGCTGAGTTGTGGTCAGTTTGACCTAAGTGGTGGATTATTCAGGAATGGGCAGGTTAGTTCCCTGGGGACTGATATCACAAAATTTGGTGGCAGGCCGAGTTGCAGTTGGTTTGACCTCAAACGTCCAAACCAAAGCTCAGCTACATTTCTGATGGTTGACGTGACAGCGTTTGGCCTGATGAGCGGCGGGAATCCTCCAAGACCACCCCACATATGGGTGGACCCATTTGGTTGGAAACAGGTTCAGGACACCCAACCTGCCCGTGCTCTGTTGCTGAGCTGTTTGTTTGGTCAGTGGCATTGCATCAGGCGCAATGCCTGATTTTCTGGAAGGAAGCTTTAAAACCTTGTTAATGGTGTCTGATGCTATTGCCTGCCCATTGAGGGGTGATGCCTGATGGATTTGGGAGGGGGATTTTGTCAATCATCATGTTAACTGAATCGCAACTATCGGGCATTCCAGCCAATAGATCAGTATTCATACCTTTTCAACCATTTGAAATCTGAGTATCAGGCTGATTGCCACTCAAATTAGTTGCGATCAATTCCATTTTGGCGATCTCAGTGCAGATTTCACTGATTCCTCATAACAGTTCTGCCAAGGAGAGTGTGGTTACCAGAAGCGGGATCTGAAGTGGAAGGGCTGTTACCCAGCGTTTGTCTACTATGTGAGTGAGATCGCCCTGAGTAACAAGGGGTATGGCCATCCTCTTCAGTATCTTCTTGCTCAGGAATGGAAAGATGGCCTGATTGACGTCCAGAGGACATTCACCGGGACTTACACAAGCCCCCTTGGGTGGGGTACTCTGGAGCCCTCAGGTGGGTGGGATTAGAGGCGGATGAGCCAGGTGTGGGGGCTGAGCTCGTGGGCATTGGGGGTGGGGGCGCCCTGAGGCTGCTCTGATGGGGGAGCAGTCTCAGAAATCCCAACGGCAAAGCGAACGGACATGTTTGCATCAGACGTGTATGAAAAAATGGATGGATAATCAACTCCATCATTGAGAATGAGGCAGTTTATCATGGATACAATCCACCACCGTGTGGCAGGGTTGAGTGACCAGATGACCCATTTGGTGATCATCAGGATGATTATTTGGGTGGCAGCGTGCTTTTCTGGATCAATTGGCAGAATTTTGAAGAAAAAAACAAACAGATGGAGTCCGCAGTAAGGCTTTTAGAGTATTTGGGCTTTATTTTAGTGCAAAGCGCGGGAGAAATAGAGAATGAACTAACAACTGCCCCTTGGAAGGGCAGTTGCCTTAAGTATTGAGAGAATTGCATAGTGGGGGTGCTGAGGGATTGGGGATCAGCGATGGGATTTGGTTGGCTGGTGGGTGGGGGGTGGAGGGATGTCCAAAACTTGGCAAAAATCAAAAAAAACTTTGCAGATTTTTGAATTTTTGGGGCCAAACTAGGTCAATGGTACTGATCTGGGCCCTGACCATTCAATTCAGGCTGTTCACACAGTTCAGATTCCCCATATTTGTCCCAGGGGGCTGTGGGCTTGGCGCTGGGTTGTCCACAACCTGGTCCAAACTCTCAATCTAATTGTTTACAAAATCCAAACTTCCCAGATCCATCCTGGGGGTAGGGGCAACTGGTCCGAGTTGCTTGTAACCTGGTTCAAAACCTGAATCAAGTTCTGATCTGATTTTGGACCTAACCAGTCTGGACCAGCTCTATTAGCCCAGAATTTGCAGACCAGGCTCCGATACTAGCACTGGCTATTTCCTCAAAATTTTAGCATGTTTTCCTTGGTGAGTGAGGGGTCCAGGGGCCTGCCCATGGCCCCTGGCCTGCATAATCTCCTGGCAGGTCCCCTCTATTAGTCTTACCAGGGTTGAGGAGGGGGAGGGGAGAGATCTGATACTCTTTAGGAGGAAGGGCAGTCACCCAGCGCTCATCAACCACATGCACCAGGTCGCTCAACTGCAACATGGGGTCCACTTGGGCCTTTGGGCCCCTTTTTGTCCAAAAGGGATGCTGCTCCCTATCCAGTTGTAGGGGCTGGTCTCCTTGACTTACAGTCATCTGGTTATCAGTGATCACCAATCCTAGGGAGTTGACCCTGTTATCCACGCTAGTCACAAGGGCACTGTGACCCTTCGACATGTTTGCACATTTCTTTGTCATTTGTGTCACCAAATCATTACTTAACATATATGGGCTGTATTGCCCTTCCCGTTATTAGTCATGTGGGGGCTTGGGCCAGCAGGAAGTTCAGTAGATGATATATCCATCATAGTGTCCTTTATATTATTATTGTTATTTAATATCAGCACAGGAAAGTTGTCCATTTCTATGTGCTGTGCACAGATGGGCAGGTTGACTTCCCTACACTTGGGTGGTTTGCCATGGTTCACTGCTCTATAATTGCAGTGCACACTGGCAGTTGGTTGCTCTCTCAATTCTTGTTAAGTTCACTTTTTGATATAAAAAGTGATGTTTGTGAGAGAGAAAAAAGAGGGTGCTCAGGATAACTAAGCTAAAAGCTGAGCCAATTAAGCTAGAGGAGGTGTTTGTAAAATCAATTGGGTTTTTAATTTAGCTATGATTTGGATTAACTTGCTAATTAGCCAAATGACCACTAACCACTTAACAAAACCATCAAAATATTGAATCAATCAAATATCTAACTGCTCAGTCATAATATTATACCAATTTCCAAAAAAATATATAAGATTTTCGCTTGTTACATATAAATTTTTTTATTTTACTATGAAAATAATAATTTTTAAAATTCATTAACATTCTCGATGAAAAATACTTATGTGCAAACTTTCATGGTGATCGGTCAACCGCTGTGGGAGTCTATAAAGCACAAATATATATATACTAGCTGATTTACCCGCGCTTCGCTGCGGTGTCTATAAAATTTCAGATATTCAATTTATTAATTTAGCTTTTATTTTAGATAAACAAAACCACTCAGCCAAATATAATTGCTCAATCGAATCAACCAAAATTACCAACCACTCAAGCAAACCTAACTGAACTTATCAAAACAACCAATAAATAAGCACCCTTAAAACTAAACTGTGTCCTATCGATTCGACCAAAAGCCATTAACCACTTGGCAAAACAAAATAAACCTATCGAATCAAATAACACCAAACTGCTACAGAAACATCTCTTTATACTTAAAATCATTGAACATGTGACATATCTTCCAAACTACTAAATCAACTTCTACTTACCTTGCCAAAAGTATTTTATTAATTAGGTGAACCAAATTAGGCAGGTTTCTAAAATATATAAACCTAACATCCATATACCCATGCTTCGCTACAGTATTTAGTTTATCAGATGATAAGCCCACATTGTAGCCTATAGGCTGTGCCAGCACTACTCTCGAGCCACTCTAACAGCTTCGCTGTTGCCCTCGTGGCTGGCGAGCTTGTATCCTACTTAATCTACTTAAAACTCTAATACTGATTTTTGTTTAGTTTCGGATGAGCAATTTAGTAAATTATTTGATAATATTCGCCAATTCTCACCCACTCACCCAAATAGATTGAACCTATCATGCTCGATAGTTTCAGGTTCGATAATATTTGCCAATTCTCATCGACTCATCCAAATAAATTGAACCTATCAGACGCGAAGGTTTCAGATGTCTCAGTCGTCAGTACGTCAGTCAGTCAGTCAGCGAATGTGTTTTATTAAGTAGATATATATGTATATGTAGAATATATATTACTCATGAACCAAAATTAACCAAACTTGGCAAAAATATACTATAAATTTTAGGAATAGTGGGATGCTATTTTTTAAAAACATAATGATTTTAACATTACTTTGATTAAAGTGAATTCAAAAGTTAAAAAATAAGACTAAATTAATATCATTTCTGAAGGGAGGATATCCCAGTGGTAGAGTATGGACCCTCTACCACTGCCTCCCGAGTTCGATCCCGGTAATGGACTTTGGGTAGGGGACGATTTTGACTGTGTTGGTTTTGCGCACCAATGCCCCGAACCGAGATAGCGAATAGCAAAGGTGGTCCATGGAGTTCCTGGCATATCATACGCCGCGCATGGAGGTTTTCCGGGTTTTATCCTCCTTTCCCATTTTCTTCACTTCCCTAATCGGTGCGGTATCGTCCCCAGGTCGGCCCACCTCGAATAAAATTTATATTAAAGTTTATATTAGAAATATCATTTCTGGCTGAGCATTTTGATATTATTCATTTAATTTGATATGTTTATAGTCTTGACTAGCGGAATACCCATGCTTCACTACGGTGGTTTTAACTTACCAGATGATCGAATCAATTGTTTTAGGTTTTATAATGGTAGATGGTCATCAATAAGTTTAAAAATCATTGACCTATTGAATTAGCTAAATCAATAACCATTTAGCCAAAACCAATAGTACTATCATGTCAACTAAAGAACACTAACCATTCGACAAAAACAAATTGTTAACCATAAAACAACCAAAAACTAACACAATCGCTTATTAAAACCTATGACTACCAAATTAAATAAATGCTACAAAAACAATCAGCTGAAAAAGATATAAGATTACCATTATCTTCTATATATAACTAGTAGGTAGCCACGGCTTCACCCATGCTTAATGCATCTGATAACTAAACTTAATATATATAAAATCATTGTATGTATGTGGAAGACACATTATCTCTTGTAAGAATTAACCAAAAATCACCAAACTTGGCACAAATACTCTGTAAATTTAGGGAACGGTCACAAGCTTTTTTTCAAAAAAAGATTATTAATTTTTTTAAAAATTATATTTAAGAATGAAAAAGTATAAGATTCTAATGGCAATCATATTTCATTTCGGGTAAGCGTTTTGAATTTTTATTCATTTATTTCGATAGTTTCATAGGCTTTGATATGCGGTTTGTAGTTTTTGGCTGATTTACAAGTTCAAAAATTGGTTTTGACTGCGTGGTGATTGGTGGATTTAGGTTGACTCGATGGGCTCAATAGTTTCAGGTTAGTGATTAATGATTTAATTAATTTGATAGTTAATTGATTTTGCTGCGTGATTGGTGTTTTTGACATGATATATGTCCTATGGCTGGGGGGTAAGTTCAAAGTATATCATAGCGTGACGAGCTTAAATGATTATGGGTGTGGATAGTTTTTGCATAGGTTGGCCAATAAAATCAACTAAATCTAAAAATAAATTATTGTAGATGGCGATCAGTAATTTTATTATAGATTGGCCAATTAAATCAACCAAGTAAATAAAATGAGCTAATATAGATAGATATCTGAAAGTTTACCATATAATTGACTAATAAAATCAACAAAATAGTAAAAACTATAAGTAAAAACTGCTAACCTTATACCTGAAACGTTAGACTAATTAAGTCAACTGAATAATTATATAAATATTTCATAGAATATCTGTGTCAAGTTTATCTGAGATTGGTAAATTAGAAGTAGGTGTTGAAATAAACATGATTTATAATGAATTTATTTATAAGATGATTTCCTAAACCACCACAACTAAAATGCTACCTAATTTAATATAAATTAAATAAATTTGAATCAATCTACCTGCTACTTGCCTGCTGTCATATAAAGTTTTAGTTAGGCTAATCCAATCATTAATAAAGCAATCTAACCATCTCAGGTATTATTCTTTTAAAAGTTAAATGATAAAACACAATGATAGTATCCTATCATAATAGTAGATAAAATGTCAAGAAAGTTTCTAACAACCTTCAGCCATAAGGCATATATCATGCACTTAAGTTTTTTACCATAAGGTAAAACTTTAATCATTTTTGGTTGATTCGATGGGTTCAATGGTTTCAAGTAAATGGTTGATGTTTTAGTTAATTTGATAAGTTCAATTGTTTTTGGCTGAGTGGTTGGTGCTTTTATAATGATTCGATAGAATTTGATTTTTATTTTATCAATGGTCATCTACCAATATAAACAAAGTCGGTTAAAAAGAATTGATTAAGGTGAACTGGTAAACTTTAAACCCATAAACAAACTTGTGTAAAACCAGATATCAACAAGAATTAGGCTAAAGTTCTACTTTCAAAAGTAATATCGTGTTTATTTGCTTATATAGGATACATTATCTCATGAACAAATAAACTAAAAATCACCAATCTTGGCACAAATATTCTATAAATTAGGAAATATAATATTGTCTTTTATATAATCATAATAATTTAAATATCAGTTCTATACAAGATCTAAAACATAAATTTCTAATAGTAATTATATATCAATTTGGCTGAGCGTTTTGGTATTCATTTAATTTGATAAATTTATAGGTTTTGATAAGCAGTTGGTAGTTTTTAGCTATTTTGCAAGTTCAACAATTGGTTTTTCTGAGTAGTGGTTGGTACTTTTTGGTTGATTTGATATGCTCAATAGTAGGGTGGTTAGCCGAGCAGGTAAAACTGCTTCCACCCTAAGTGCAGGTTTTGAGCTCGAAACCTGTTCTGGCTAGAAAATTTCTCGATGTGGTATATTTGTCCCAATGTCGACCCACCTCGAATAAAACTTGATATGCTCAATAGTTTCAGGTAAGTGCTTGATAATTAGTTAATTTATCAGGATTAATTAATTTTGCTAAGTGGTTGGAGGCTGGAATATTCAATAGTTTAATGGTTTCTGAATTTGTTGATGGCTATCTAGCAATATAAAAATCAAAACAAGTAATTAAAATCACCTGGTAAATTATAAACCCAAGTAAAGCTGGGTTACTTGGCAATTATATTAATAGATTTAAAAGATTAGGTAATATATTTGGTGTTGCATGTATTCATAATTTTAAATCTATAATCCATCCTTTTACAGCATAAGGAAAAGAGGTCAAATTCAACAAGCTATTAAAAGGCACTTTTTTAACTGATTTCAAAAAGGAGGTGGTTCTTATTTTGATCAATATGTATGTTTTTTTCTATATTTGTTTGCACATAACTCTGAAACTACAGGAGCAGTTTGGATGTTCTTTTTTTACAGAAAAGAGGATGCTCCAACTTAGGTCCCATTTTACTTTTGTAAGTATTGGTCTAGTTTTTTTTAACTCTATACCTTTATTAAAGAAAATAGATATGAAATAAGGGCAAGAGGGATCATCGTAGGGTGATGGAACCCCATATTAAGGATATTCCTATCCTAAATTTCCCCTAGGATTTTGATGAAAATGCAAAATTTAAAATTGAGGAGCTCATTTTTGGTGTGAGCTGCACTTACATTGATGAGGCAAAAACTTCTTTTTTGACCCCAATTATCCTCAAACCCACCAGCACATCAATTTATTCACTTGAGTGCCTGTATCATCACTTTCACAGAGTATCAACTTGCTTAATATGTTAAGCAATGGACAGTGCCAGCATTATTAATGAGAAAACCACAATTATATCTCCTTATGCCACATGTTGCTGATGATCCTACCCCAATGTTATCCACTATGGTCTGCCAGCTAAAGTGGGTGCCCACAAAAGTTTCCCCAAAGCTTCCTCACTTTCTGATATAGCTTTCTAGGCTGTTAGCTGAGGTACCATATTAGGAATATATTATGATAATCCTTTTTTGGCTCATTTGCAAATAAATAAGCATGGCAGCTCCCCTTTTGGGTTGGGCACCACTAGTGCTAAAAAATAAGGCAAGAAAGATGGCAGAAATGGGATTTTGGCTAATGAGAAAACCCCAAGAACAGGTGCTGCTAATTGTGTAGCATCTCTGATCATTCCTGGTCTGCAATCACCATTGCTAGCCATGGTTCAAGCAATGATGGGTTTACAAACCATTTAATCTTCACTCTGAATGTAAACTCATCACTCTTAACAAGTGATCCAGGTGCAAAAGCCAATCATGAGGCTCAAAAACATCTGGGTATTATATATGAAAATTTAGAGATTCATTTGATTTGCAAAGAGAAAGTCTGAAATTGTCTTCCACACCATTCACATGTAACGGGGGCTCTTGTGGCTCATTTTTTGGCCACAATTGCTGAGTGTATGACCAATATACAATAATGGTAGAGGAAGGCTTGGAGGTGGATTGGCTGATTTCTAAGTATCTTAGCAAAGAAGAGATTTTGAGAGGGGTGTATATCCAGCTGATGCTGCATGCCAGAGAGAGCAGTAGCCTAATGATTGACCAATAATTTTAAACATACTGCATTCAAAATAATGATGGTTAATATCCACCTCAGGTTCAGCGCATACTGACCATTCCTTATAGGGCACCCTGAGCCACATTGTTTGCCTGTTTTATAGCCCTGTGTAAAATACTCTAGGTGGCATAGCATTGGTTGGAGGTTACAAGTATGTTATTGAGGACTATAACCAACTCCTTGAGGTTATAGTTGAGGTCATGACCTTCCTCCGCCCAGTCATTATGGATTTGGGGTTGAGAAGGTGTTTCAGTGGTACCTTTGGGATGTGTCTCTTAATATTATTCAATGAATTTTTAGCAAGGATTTGAATTTCTTTGTTGGAAAATTCATTCCCCATCCAGTTCCATTCCTCCCACATTGTAGCTACGTCCATTGCTGCTCTCTGGGCTTCAATTTCCTGTTGTATCATATTTTCAGTATGTGACACATGTGAGAATGACCATTCACCTGTCTCACCACCTCGTTGCTTAGATTTCAAATTTGAGGTTGGTGGCACTTGAAGGGTAGTTGGGGTTATGCAGCATTCACTCCCTAAGGGACTGTTATGCTATACTCTCTGTGATCCAATGGATTTGGTCCCAGTTGAGTCCCCACACAAGCACTGAGCAGTGTATGTGACTGCATCATCCAGAGAAAAGCTTTGGACCAGATCCAGTGGACATGTTCCTCAAAATTGAGTAGCCCCATACCCCTTCAACTTTAGGCTTGAACAGCACATCGAGTGTTATATATTTTGGTGATATTGTTGATAAACACCAGAATGGGTGCACAGGGTTGTTCCCACTGAGCAACAGATGGGCAATATGAAGATCAACGGTGTAACTCTGGGGGAGTTTCCCCTCTGCTTAGACTGGGCGGTGTTCCCATTCCCCTAATAAAAGGGTCCAAAAAAGGGCAACTGCACCTCTCGTCACACAGGGTGATCTTGCTTTGTGGTAGACAAGCGCTGGGTAACAGCCCTCCCCTGAAGATTCAACCAACTGTCCCCACATTTCCCTCTGCCAAATTAGTATAGCAAATAGAGGAACTTTGCGCCAAAATAATTAGAAACTGCCACCTCACAGACTAAAAAGTGCTTATGAAGATGACAGCCCTGAGGCCTCAAAATCAAGGTCCAAAAGCTGTAAACCATTGATAATGAAGCCTGATGGGCTTGCACATTTAGGAAATGCAGCATCAAGTGTCAAATCCTCGGCAAAACTTGCCAATGGCATTAACCATTAAAAAATGTCGTCAGTTCAAAACCTTCTTCAGAACCTTTGGGAAAAAGCCCAACAGGCATGTACCTCTTAATTGGAATGTGTCCAGTGACAAATCCTCAGTCAAAATTGCCAATGATAATGTACCTTTGAGCAATGATGTTGCCAATTCAGAACTCCCCTCAAAACATTAGGGACAAAGCCTGACAGGCATTTACGTCCATCATCAAATGTTGCCAATAGCTCAAAACCCTATCATCAAAAATCAGAATCATTGTTTGATGCATCTCACTTGGCTGAACGGATGCCAAAGCAACTATGCATGGTAAGATTGGGTATTTCAAACCCGTTTCCACCCAGTTGGTACCACCCCTATGTGGGGTGGCCTTGGAGGATTTCCAATGCCCGTCAGTCAAAAAGACATCATGCTAACTGTTGGAAACACAATAAAAACACGAGTCAGGATTCTGAGGTTAAACTGACAGAGACTTGGCCCACCGCAAACTCCCTTGAAGCTAGTTTAGTTTGAAATTGTTTTTACTCTACATCTAAAGTTTGCTGAGGTAGATCAAATCTTGAGATCCCAAATCCCATGCTTTTATAAGTTATTTTTCAAATTAACCACCTACCTAAACAGTCATACCACACTGAGGAAATTGACAGTCAATTTTCTTAGATCCACTTTTTTTATTGAAAAACCTCTCCAAGTTCCCAATTTTTGATTTTATTTCAAACTTTTCTTGCCAAGCTCCCTATGGTGCTAACCCTGTGGCCCATCAGGCCTTACATTGGCTGGGCAATACCAGTAATGATAGTAACAAAAGCTCCCTATGTAGCCAACTGGGCATATCATTTAAGAAATTCTGGGAATTCAAACTAATTGTCAAAGCCATCTGCTAGCAGGATATCAGAATACTGTGGGCACATCTATCTCCTATAATGCAAGGATCCGCCCCTTGACTCTGAATTTGTGTCAAAACCTCCTATGGAGTATCCTGAAGCAGCTAATCCAATTGTATAACTCCCTGCAGCAAGGCCCCATGGGTCTGGAGTTGCTACAGCCTGACTCATTGTTAGGTTTCTTTTTATGTTTGCATTTCACCAACGTTCAATAATTGCACATCTCCTCACACAAGCAAACGTTGTCTGAGTGGCAATTCCTATGACATTCTGGCTTGCCTTTTAGGTGCTTTTGCATCCTGACTGGCAGGCTAGTCTAAATTTTATATGCTGTCTTCCTGACATAATCAACTGTCCCCTGTTTCCAGCCATTTCCGCCCTCCTTGTGAAGATGGGCGCTGCAGTGGTTACCATTTCCCAAATAATTGCAGTCAATAGTTTGTTTCCTGCTGTTCGTTTAGTCAGTTGCCAATTTTTGTGAGCAGCGTTCAAATTGCTTCAGAGGAATTGCTCCATGGTATCATGGCACCGTTGACTGCTGCTCTCCCCTTACTCACCCTCAGATAGAAAGCCAGATATAACTTCCCAAGATGTTGCCAATAAGGTCCTTGACGCCCTTGCCAAGGTGCAAATGCAATCCATGGTTGCACTAATTAATGCTGCAGTATTGTTAAATGGCCGACAAGGTGTTGACCTTTTGGATATGGTTGAAGGTGAAGCTTGTCGGTGGGTGTAAGGACTTCTGCGTCCTGCTAGTTGAGCAGGTGATCCTACCTCACTTGTTGTGGTAGTATCAGCAGCTTTGAGGCCCCCTGTCCCCCGGTTGGAACGTTTGTTCCACTTATTTTCTTTAATTGTCATAGCCCCTAGAATGACCTCTTTAGTCGCAGCCTTCCATGAGCAAGCCACCATGCTTGAGCTTTCTAGTGATATGCTCCAAGCAATTTTCAGATCTGTATTGGATTCTGCCTCCACTTGTCAAAAATTCTGGTCCACCTCTATGGGAACCGTGGATCAAATTTGTCACGCAGCAACTTCTATTAACGCCTCTATCCGCCATTGTTCCCACACTCAAGTTGGAAACTTCATATTTGAGTTGATCAGAGGGGTCTCAGCTCCTGAACCTGTTGTTGAACCAGTATCAGAAGTGGTTTCCAGATCAGATGCTGCCACCACACCCAAGTTGATTAATCCTGGTTTGCCTGTCAGCAAGTCAATGGAAGACCACTTGAGGAAGATGGGTCACAAATCCTTACCATCCTCAATTTTGATCTCATAAAAAGCCTGATCTTCCCCCCAATTTTCTTTCTATCTCTTCAGTGTCTGCAGAATCACCTGCAATCGCTAATAAACAGAATTTCACCTACTTTCTAATACCAATGAAAATTAGTATTGGAGCACACTGGGTGTCTTTTGAGGCCTTGGTGGACACTGAAGCAATGGGTAAATTTATGATCTTATAGTTGGCCCACCATCTTGATCTTGACCTGAACTTGGGTCCTGTGGTGATGGTCGCTTCATCAGCCTCCCATTCATCATACATCATAAGGCGCCCAGTGCCTTTCTCAGTTCATCAGTTTAGTTTTTGTGATCACTTTTCAGCAATGCCTGATCTCATGTTACCAGTAATTCTGGGTGTGGGCTGGTGGTGGCGGCAGCATGCAAGGATTCACCTTAAGTCCAATATGCTGTCATTCTCAAGTGGCCAGTTGAAGGGCAAGTTTCCTTTACTGTATACACTTACTAAGGCTCAAGGTCATATTATGATCGCTTCCCTTGTTGCCCCTGCGGGCCTCCATCTGATTTTTCTAAAGCGTTGTTGGGTTATCAAGGTATCTTTGAATCTTAAAAGGTGGACCGCTTTTCCCCACATACTGAACTCGATCTGGGATTTAAGATTATAGTGCAGGTGGTAAACATTAACTGCCCACTGTACCCACACACAGTGGAGGAAGAGATTGTCCTTAATACATGGTTGGATGACATACTCAATAAGATTTGACTCTTCAAAGAAACTTCCCCGGTTGCCTTCCCCATTGTCTTTGCCAAAAATGCTGATAGTTCCCTTCATCCCTGTGTGGATTATGGTCATCTTAATAAGATCACAGTCCACGATTCCTACCCTCTGACTTTGGGAAAGACAATTGGGAAAGTGCTTGCCAAGTCGCATGTATTCTCAAAGCTCAATCTTGTTAGTGCCTTAAATCAAATTTGGGTGAAGGAAGGCCATGAACGGCTTACCAAAATCTGTACAAAGCGGGGTATCTTCCAATTTTGAGTGATGCCTTTTGGGCTAAAAAATGCACCAGCCACATTCCAGAGAATGATCAATAGTGTTCTGGGTGACCTCCAATTTACATGTGCGGTTGCATACATTGACAATATCATGGTACATTCCCCTACTACCAACAACACGCAAAGGACTTAGAGGAAGTAGTGGCTGCCTTACATAAGGCGGGCCTGTTTGTTAAGCCTTTAAAATGTGAGTTTTACAGGGAGGAGGTTACTTTCTTTTCAAACTCATCTTAGAAAGATGGGTATACTATTCCCACCAACAAGTTGGATGCCATCCACGAATGGTCTACTCAAACGCCCTAAAAACAGTTTAAGAAGCTTTTGGGTATCATCATTCTCTTGAAGAAATTCTCCTTTGCCATATCCCAGTTAGCCGCTACGCTTCATCCACTCATGGGTAAGAATTTCTCCTTTTGTTGGACGCCTGAGTGCCAGTAGGCATTTGAATCGATTAGAGAAGTGTTCTTGTCACCTCCCATCTTAAAACATGCAGACCCCTCCAAATCCAACATCGTAGCATGTGATGCCTCATATATTGTGGTGGGGGCTGTCTTACTTCAGGAACACGATGGGTTGGAGCATCCAGTCAACTATTTTTCCCACAAGTTCTCTCTCACTGAACAGTCCTGGGCCATCTATGATAAGGAGTTGGCAGCTGTAGCATGGGCCTTAACCCATTGTCAGTATCTCTTGCAGGGCTCTTAGCATGAATTAACAGTGCGCATCAATCACCAAGCTCTTCACTACTTTTGCAAGACAGAAGTTGGCCCACCGGCAGGCCCAAACCTACTGAGATTTGTGTAGCTTCAATTTCAATTATGAGTTTGTCAAAGGAGCGTTAAATGTTCTTCCCGATTTCCTAAGTTGTAACCCTGCACATTGCCCTGCTGACTCAGATGAGGCGGATCTGGTCACAGTTATCCCCCAACCAAATCTTATCTGTAGTCTCTCCCATGGTTTCAGGCGTGGACTTAGCTCCAGACTCACCTCTAATTTCTCAAGATTGAGCTTCCCAGACAGCCTACGCAGAAGATGTGGACCTCCTGGAGAAATTATCCCTCACAAATTCAAAACATTCACTGTATTCATTGGCTGAGGGCCTCATTCATTTTCTGTCTCAGATTTGGGTCCCCCCTCTTCTTTGAGCCAAAGTGATTCAGTCTCATCACAATCCCCCCACAGTCAGACACTCTGGAAATAGGAAATGTATAGATCTAATCAAGCATACCTATAATTGGGCAGGCTTGTCAAAAGAAGTGTTGGCCTGGATTGTTGACTGTGTAACTTGCGCATAGGCCAAGTCAGATTGGTTGAAAAAAAATGGTCTCCTTCACCTTTTACAACAGGCTGAGGGCCCATGGACATTGGTGTCTGTGTATTTTATTGTCAAACTTCCCTGTTCTAATGGGTTTACTGTGGTGATGGTGGTGGTCAATAATTTTCAAAAATTTCCCCATTTATCCCATGCTTTTTTGCTATCACTTCTGAGGAAACTGACCATCTCTTCATGTGACATGTGTACTCTATGTTTGGTCTCCCGCAGGAGATTTTCAGAGACTGTGGGTCCCAGTTTACGGTGTAGTTCTGGAATGAGCTTCTATCAATCTTGAAATTATGCCCTGTCAATCCACAGCGTATCACCCCAATTCTAATGGGCAAATTGAGCGGGTTAATCAGATCCTTGAACAGTATTGCACTACTATGCTGCGGCCGCATAGGATACTTGGGCTAATGACCTTCCCCTCATTCACTTTTCCTATAATAATAGAATGCATGCCTCTTTGGGGCTTTCCTCATATAAAGCAACCTTGGGGTACAACCCCTCATTTTCAGTCAGTACGTGCCTGCTCCCAGAGGTCCCAGCCACCCAGACCATGCAGAGCACATTCAGAACATCCAGTCCTTGGTTTGGAAGCATCTTACCAATGCTATAAGTGACTACAAGAGGTTTGAAGATTAGAAGCAGCTCCCAGAACATGAGATTGTGGTGGTTTCATATGTCATACTTGACACTTGTCATTTGAGGATGCAGGTACCTTCTTTGAAGTTTGCAAGTAACGTTTGGGTTACCACTTGGTGGAGGAAGTTTTGGGTAATGTCACTTTCTGGCTAAAATTGCCACTTCACTGGAAGCAACATCCATTCTTCCACATATCTCAGCTGTCCCTGTTAAAGGGAAATCCACTTGGAACCTGAGCTGATAGTGATTAAGGGTGAAGAGGAGGATGAAGTGAAGGACATTTCTGGCATCCCATAGATCTTGGCAGTCTGTTCATTATCTAGTTGATTGGAAGGGCTATCCAGCCTATGAGAACAGTTGGGTAAGAGCTCAAGATTGTGAAAACTGTTTGGAGCTGATTGAGGCTTTCCATGACACACACTCAGAAGATCCTTTTCCCCCAGAAGGTTGCTACCTTGATGGAAATCAAGCTGCTAAAAGCCCACAAAATCGTGGCCCTTACCCAATCCCCCAGTGGTAGCGCTCCCCCTTTGGAAAAAGAAATGTAATATAATATCGGGGGAGCATCCCCTCTGCTTAGACTGGGCAGTGTTCCCATTCCCCAATAAAAAGGGTCCAAAAAGGGCGGATGTCTCTCTCATCACACAGGGTGGTCTCGCTCATGTGGTAGACAAGCGCTGGGTAACAGCCCTCCCTCTGAAGAATCCACCCCTGTCCCCACATTTCCCTTTGCCAAATTAGTAAGGCGAATTGAAAGAATTTGTATCAAAATAATTGGAAACCGCCACCTCCATGGGCTAAAAAGTGCTCATTATGTCAACGGACCTAAGGCCTTGAAATCAAGGTCAAAAGCTGTAAACCCTCAGTAACAAAGCCCAACGGTCTCGCACATTCAGGAAATGTGGAATCAAGTGTCTAATCCTCAACAAATCTTGCCAATGGCATCATGCCATTGGGAAATGTTGTTGTTCAAAACCTGACCCAAAACCTTTGGGGACAAAGCCTTACAGGTGTATACCTCTTAATTGGGATGTGTTCAGTGACAAATCCTTGATCAAAATTGCTAATGGTATCAGGCCATTGTGCAATGTTGTTGATTCAGAACTCCCCTTGAAAACATCAGGGACAAAGCCTGACAGGCATGTACTTCCACCTCAAAAAGTTGCTAATAGCATGAAACCCTACCAAAAATCAAAATCATGGTTTGATGCATCTCGCTTGGCTGAATGGACGCCAAGAAACTGGTAATGGGAGAATTGGGTATCCCAAATGCGTCACCTAGTTGAAACCACCCCTATGTGGGGTGGCCTTAGTGGATCCCTGTTTTCCGTTGGACAAGATGCTTTGCACTAACCATCAGAAATGAAGTGAAACTATGATTCAGCATCTGAGGTCAAACTGACAGAAATTCAGCTCACCACCAATTACTTTGAATTTGGTTCAGATTAAAATTATTTTTCCCCTCCCTTCAAAGTTCGCTGGGTTAGGTCAAATATTCAGGGCCCCAATCCCATGCTTTTATAAGTTATTCCCCAAATCAACAACCTAATTAAACAGTTTTGACACGCTGAGGAAATCGACGGTCAATTTTCTTTAATTTACTTTTTATAAAAAATCTCCCTCTAGTTACCATTTTTGATTTTACTTCACAATCTTTCTTACTGAGCTCACTATATCATTAACTCTGTGGCCCGTCGGGCCTACATTGGCTGGGCAATACCAGTCATGACAGTAACAATAGCTTCCTCCATAGTCAACTGGTCATATCATGTATGAACTTCTTGGAACTTAAAACAATTGTCAAAGCCATCCACCAGCAGGATATCAGAATACTGTTGGCACATCTATCTCCACTTAACGCAAGGATCCGCCCCCTTGCCTCTGTTTTGTGCCAAACCCTTCTATGGAGTATCCTGAAGCAGCTAGTCCATTTGTACAACTCCCTGCAGCAAGGTCCCTGGGTCTGGAGTTGCTACAGCCTGGTTCATTGTTGGTTTCTTTTTAAGTTCACAATTCACTGATTTTCAATCGTTGCACATCTCCCCAAACAAGCAAATGTCATCTGAGCGACAATGCCTCTGGCATTATGGCTCACCTTTTGGGTGCTTTTGCATCCTGACTGGTAGTCCAGTCTAAACTTCAAATGCCATCTCACTGACCACTGGTCCTCAAAACAAATGATAATAAATTAATAGAATATGAAGCAACAACTTCAGCGACATCATTTTTTTATTTGAATATATACAGCAGATCCTTCTGCTCAATCTCTATTTTCTACTAGTTAAAATCCTCCTCCTTTAAACTTCTCATCTCACTTATATATCAGCAACTTTGGTCAATACTGACTCTTTTACGTAGACTATTCTTTACCACTGTATTCTCATTGGTTCATCCTTGTAACTATGAGTCCTTGAAGGTCCATTATTCTTAAGTTCGCTATTGCCTTAGTTTGAGGTGTTCTCCTAAATATCCATAATGAATCGCCATTGCCTTATCACCTTATTTGGAGGCAATCCAATAACTACTCTTCCTGACCCAATATTGCCTTATCCCAAGGCACTTAATTTTTTTTACACTAGTAATTGTTGTCAGCAGATTAAGTTATTACACCGTAGCTATTTGGGGCTTATTGTCCAAAAATATCAGAGTCTCAACATTGCCCGCCTTGACTGGATGATAAGTCTCCTATTGTTTATACGGCCAATGGAACTTTACTTGTACTCATTTAATGATCTGACCGCTTAAGAGGTCCTTGATAGTGTAGGTTTTAATACCTGTTTTCTCAATTATTTTGAACGGACCAATCCAGATGTTGGCCAACTTATACTTCTGACCAAACCCATGCTGGACATGAAACATAACATCTATCCTTCTTTTAACTGAGCTAACCTACTAAACCATACCTGATTGGCAGCCTGATTCTTTATCTTTTTGGCCAAGCTGAAGGAGTATGCTTTGGTCTGCAACTTGATTAACGTGTTTTCTAGGTTAGTCAAAAACATTTAGGATCCATTTCGCCATTTTCTTTCACGCAGGCATAGAGCAGATTCTGGAAGAACTGGGTGTCTTTCATATAGTAACTGAAAGGGACTCTTCTCCATGGCAGAATAATAACAAATATTGTAATCAAAGATGGCAGTGGAAAGGAGGGAACTCCAATCTGAAGGTCAATCCGATACCAATTTTTGAAATATGTTCACAAAGTCCCATTAACACGTTTGACCATCCCGTAGGACTCAGAGTGATATGGGGTTGTTAGCACTCCGCGGATGGCCATCAATTCATTTAAATTTGGAAGGATGTCCAAAGTGAAGTTAGTCTCATTGTCAGTAAGGATTGACTGAGGGCAGCCATGGCACAAAATGATACATTCCATTAAAAACTTGGCCACTGTGACCGCCCCCAAGTCCCATATTGCCCGTGCTTCAACCCACATGGTCAAGTGGTTGATCACCACCAGAATGTACTTAGACAGTTAGCTCCTGTTGGAAGAGGACCAATGTCACCAGGGAAAACTGTATGCCAAGCAAAATGAGGTTTCACTAACTGGTATGAGGCCTTATGGCAGAGCGGCTTTTCCACTTGGCACTGGTGGAAGCAGGAAATAGTTTCAAGCACGTCAAATTCCATGCTTTCCCAATAATATTGAGGGCGCAACAATTACAGGATTTTACGTCCTCCACTATGTCTAACGGCTCAGTGTGCACTCATAATAATATTAGGTTGGGCGGAAGGCCTTGGGATATTCATGGTATTGTCCCCTATCCGCTTGTACAATTCACCATTCTTCTGGAACGTATTGGCCCATATTCCATTTGATACCTTGATGACTTAAGTCAGTTCATCATATTTCCCACTAAGACTTTGTTGTACATAATGTCACTGAAATTCACCATAACAGCAATGTTTGGCAATCTTGAATAGCAATTGGTGTTCTAGTGTTTTTATCCAGGTTAGTGAATAATCTCAAAGTAAAAAGCCTGCAGTTTTGAAATCTCATTGGGCTAGACACTATTCAGGCGCCTTGAGGTTCTGCAACTAGCGTAATGAATCATGACTCATTATGGCTATAAACTTCACTCCATGCAAATACACCCTATATTGCTTATATGCTTATATTACCGCTAAGCACTCCTTCTCAGTCACAGATGTAGTTACATTCGTGGCAATTTATGCTTTGGCTGTAGTAAGCCACCTGGGCGCTCCTCCCCTTCATCATCCTTTTGGGATAGGACCGCCCCAACGGTGGAAAAGGATGTATCCATCTGGATGATGAACTCCTTATCAAAATTAGGGTAGTGCAGCACTGGCGCACTGATTAGCGCCATTTGTAGTGTATAAAAGGAGCATTGTTTGCGTTCCGTCCATTTAAACGGGGCATCCTTCTTCAATAACTCTAACAGCGGACCTCCAATACAACTGAAATTGAGTATAAAGCGGTGGTAATAGCTGACCATCCCAAAAATACTTGTATATCATGCTTACTGTTATGCGTAGTTATCTTATGGATAGCTTCCACCTTGGCTGGTTAGGGCCTCAGCCCAGTCGCAACCACCACAAACCAAAGATACTCCAGCTGGTTCTTAGAAAAGTGGCATTTAAAGGTTTGATTTTAATGTTCTCCACAAGTTGGCAGAAGACCTCCTCCAGATGGGTAAGATACTCGGAGAATATACGCAAAAAGACATTAATATTGTCAAGGTACACAAGGATGCACAACAGCTTCAAGTCGCCAAGAATGGTGCCCATGGCATGCTGAAACGTAGCTGGTTTATTACATATCCATTGAGGAAAACGGGTTGGTTGAAAATCCCCTTGGACATGACAATGGCGCATTTCTCCTGTTCTGCTGAGGGAAACTCAATTTGCCAATAATTGGATATCAGATCCATCGCTGAGAGTTAATGAGATCCTCCCAACTGATCCAAGGCATCGTCAATTTGTGGCAAGGGGCATGAGTCCTTTTTGGTAATGGTGTTGAGCTTCTGGTAATCTATTACTACCCAGTTGGTGCTATCCTTCTTTATGACAATCAGAACGGGCAAAGCCCATTAACTCTTTGTTAGTTTGAGCATCCCTTGTTCAGCAGCCTTTTGATCTCCTTGGTCACTACTTCCTCAGCTGCCCTAGACAGGTGGATCTGCTGAGATCTGATGGGGGATGACCCCCAGTGTCCACTTGATGGACCACTCCCTGTGCGCACCCTAAATTGTGGTTGTCAATGGGCAAAGATCTCCTTAAATTTTTCAAATAAAGCTATCGCTTGATCTTTATGGTCTTCCAATAACCCAACTAAGTTTTTGCGTGGTACCACCACCATTACATTGAGCTGTGGTATGAAGGGTAGACCAAATTCTTTAGTGACCTAAACTTATGAACCTGTAGTACCTCCTCCATTGGGGTCATGTGTAAAAATGCCATTATTTAGTTTCATCAGATTTACATTGGATTGTGCTATAGATTCGCTAACAAGACCTTGATCTCCCTATGAACTGATAGTATAATGCCTGGAGCCATTTGAGGCATCAGTCACAATTTGCTGATAAGGTCCAATGATCTCCTCATAAAGCTCAGCCGGCACTTCCCCCTCTAACTCAGTGTTTACTATTACTTGGTGTCCATAGGGGATGGATATAGCTCCAGAAACCCTGAGCGGCACTCCTTGATATTCATTTACCTGATGGGGGAGGGCCCAGGGTTAGCCCTTTAATCGATGGTAGCAAACTAGAATCACCCCATCACTATAGGCCAAGTTGATATGACCCATGTGCACCGGATCCTTTGGCACTCCTATGAAGGTAAAGTAAATTGGGATCCGCTGCCCAAAGTTTTGAAAGTCTCTTAGTCATATCAACAACAGCCCCATAGTGTCACATTAAAGCAGTTCAAATTAACAGGTCATAATTACTGTTCAGTAAAAATTCACTGAGGCTATATGACAATTGACCCAAACTGCAACAAAAGTGCACTTTACGCTTCCTTAGAGGCCAGGTTTTACGCTCCAGCAGTCCCATACACCATGCGATGTTCTCCATCAGGTTTTAGTGTCAGCTTCACCATTAACTTGGTAGAAACAATGTTGATTGGAGCGCCCATATTTTATAGCGTGAACCCAGGTTTCTCTACAACAATGTCACAGTAGGTACATTCAGAACAATAAGAACTTTGACTGTTTAATACATGGACATTTAAGGGTCTCTTTTCCCAAGGAAGCTCACAATCCCCTCACCGACTTTGGGGTACTCTTAGACAATAGCATCTAATGGAAGGGTGACGTTTACATCTTTCAGGGAAGGTCCATTGGTGGCAGAATATAGCTTGTCTGAAAAAGCTTGGTTGAACATTTGGCTTGCATATGGCTTTGATTGCTCCTGAGGTCCTTCTTTTGCTGAAAAATGAGATTGTGCCCATGTCAGTACATTACTCCTCCAACCGGCTGCTGATATAAAATCCCATCATCATACTGAGGGACATTGGCTGGAAATACTACGATTGTTTCATGTGGGATGTCTGGGGTTGGAATAGCAGAGGTAGAGAGTTTCATCTCTACTCGCTCCAACTTTTCCCTGGTAGCATTGGTCCTACTGTACATAGTGGACATGATGGTTGGGACAACTTTGGGCATTATGACCAGGGCGCCGCATTCAAAATAATTCATCCCATAAGGTCAGCGTCTTTGGTTTTCATAAGAAGGTCCAGGCTGATAATTTTATTGATTTTTGCGTAACCAGGGCCAGGTTGGTAAAACAATTGTGACGTTTGGCGTAATTAGGTCTGGGTCAGTAGTTAGGATGGTGACAGTTTTCATAAGCAGGATTGGAGCTGAAATTAAACTGCTGAGGGTAACTCAGCTGAGGGTGAGGCACGTGATTATAATAAGGCCAAGGGTTACTAGCTGGAATCTGGCCAGGACGTAAGAATTCCACTAAATAAGAGGGTCCAGCTATGTCGGCAGTGGGCTTCCAATATGTAATGGGTGGAGGGAAGTTAGTGGATATATGGCGCAAGAACTTAACATATTGAGTATGGGATGTCATCATCCAAAATTGCGGAAATGACATTGTAAAGCTCATTTTATGGCTTCACAGTGGAGGTCATTGCAATGCACACGTCAGCTTCAGCTATAACGCCTGCTCCTATTAGCACATGGGCTTCAAACAATAATCAATCTGTAAATGCAGTGAGGGTCTCATTACGTTGGAACCCAATGGTCAGAAACTCAGTTTTTCTCTGCGACATCTTTATAGTACCACCAAGCAACTGCAACACAGTTTCCTTCACTTTGTGATAAGTTAAGGAACTTCTTGGAAGGTAGAAGGTAACTTGGTCAGCACTTCCTACATTAAAGGCAGATATCAGCAATTTAGCTTTTCACCAATCAGAGCCTCCTTCCACCGCAAATTCAAATTTTTTGAAGAACCCATGGATGCTTCTATTGCGGTCAAACGGAGGTAGCATGTCAATGAAGACCTTCTCCTCCATATCATAACTGTGAGCCTTAGAAAAGTACTGCAGATTTGTCTGTGGCCCATAACTGAGACCATGAATAGGGGCTGGCTCAGAAGGCCCAGCTGCTCTTGGGGTAGTATAGGGCTCTTCATCGGGCAGAGCTGCCATTACCTGGGGGTTATGTTGGGTCAAAGCATAATCAACCTCAGAGAAGCCATCATGATTTGAGCAGCTCACGCTGGTCACATATTCATCATAAAAAGATCCTATTGAGTGACCCCTTGCTCTTCCACTTACCTATGGGGATGAGACGGGTAAAAGGTAGGGGTTAACTTCCGCTCCATGCAGTGTAGATGTTCAGTAGCATTATTCAGTCAATTGGCGAGCTGCCTGTTTTGCTGTCCAAGTATTTGCAGCTGACTAGCTGTACTTTCAGATTGACTCATTACTTCATCACGCTCCTTAAGGAGTTCCTCTTATTTTAAGCATGGTGTCCACAACAAGTTTAAGTTCCACAGTCTCAGACAGTGCAGCTGTTTGGGATGATTCTCCTTCAGTGAAGACCATGATTTTGGATTGGGAATTTTTAGTTGTTATTGGTTATTGTTCAATGGGCATCCTGTAGTGAGCACCACTGCTATAACTTTGGCAGATCTGTTGTGATACGCCGGGGTATTTTGCACAGGGTCAAACCCACTGAGCAATTGGATAGACAATATGAAGATCATCGGTCCTCAGACACACTTAAAATATATTAAGATATGGAGCTATTGCCCCAGATGATACTTTATTTATTTAGTATTTACAGCGGTTACTTGCTGTTCCGTTCTCTCAAAACTACTAACAATCCTCTCCCTTCAATTGTCTCATCTCGCTTATATCTTACCGAATTCAGATGATACCATTTCCCTAACTTAGCTAATCAGTACTTCCATATCTTATTGGTTTTAACAGAGTATGATATTCTCAATTCTCCATCACCTTAGTTTGAGAAAGTCTTTTTTATATTGTTGAATGTCAACATTGGCTCATTGTCCTATTTGGAGGCGATTAAATAATAAACCTTTTCTGACCCAAAATCGCCTCAACTTAAGGCGCTTACATAATTGTAACTAGTACAATGCTCGGCGGATTCTCCACAATCTGCCATAGCTATTTAAGCCTTATCATCAAGTCATATCATAAATTGACCAGACCATCTGCCTTCTTAGCAAAGACAATGGAAGAGGCAACAGGGAATGTCTCTTATAACAAAAAACCCTTCTTGAGCATGTTATTCAACCAGGCATCAAGGTTACCTCCTCCTCTGTTGTATGCAGGTACAGTGGAAAGTTTATGTTTATACCTACAACATAATCTAAAATTCAAATTATATTCCATAAGTAGGGGAAGACAGTTAGCCTTTTTATAATAGAAATTCTCTGATAGCCCATCAATGCAGCCGGAAAATCTGGTGGAAGTCCTATAGGAGATACAAGGGTCGTAACAAATCCAAGTCTTTGAGCCTTGGCAAGGGTATCCAATAAAGGGAACTCGCCCTCCACATGACATTGGAAAATAACAGCGTGTTAGATTTCAAATGGATTCACGCATGCTGCCAACGCCACCAATCCAAACCCAAAATAACCAAGAACATAATGTTAAGAAATTTCTGAGAAGCAATTGCAAAAACTAATCTGGTGAACCAAGAAGGGTACTGGTCACTGTACTTTATAGGATGGCTGAGAGCTGACAAGGTGACCAACACTTCTGGCCCCAGGTCCAAGTCAAGCTCCAGCTGCTGGGCCAACTCTAGACAATGAAGTGCCCCACTGCATCAGTGTTGACCAAGGCCTTGAAGGACCTGGTGTGTCCTGATATAAATTTCATTGGTAATAATAAGTAATCGTAATTCTGTTTATTTTCAGATGTGGTCACCTCTTCTGACACCAAAGAGATTGTAACTAAAATAGGGGGAAGAGAAGATTTCTTTATAGAGTCAAAATTGGGAGTGGACAAGGGGTTGCATCATGTCCTCTTCAGGCTGGACTTCCATTGATTTGCAGACAGGTGAGCTGGAGCAAACCAACTAATGCGCAGGGGTAGCGTCAGGTTCTGGATCAATACGGATACTGATTCAATGTGGTATCAGAACCTGAGGCTAAGTTGGCAAACCTAATCTTGAAGTTCCCATTTTTGGGATGAAGAGTGTGGTGGAGAGCTGCATTAATGGAAGTCGCTTCCTTGCAAATTTGATCCACTATTTCCATAAGGGTAGACCAAACAACGTGTTGAGCTGAGGCTGAATCCAATGCAGTTTTGAAAATTTCTTGGAGTACATCCCCAGGGAGATCTAGCGCCGGGGCTTGCTCACGGAAGACTTTAACTAAAGAAACCATGCTAGGGGTTTTGGTGATCATAGATAATAGTTGGAACAATCATTTGGAACGTGGTACGGGAGATTTCAAGGTTGCCAACACTACTGAAATAAGTGAGGTGGGGTTACCTTCCCAGATAGCAGAACGTAGGTAACCTTGCACCCACTGATGAGTTTCACTTTCAACTGCATCCAAAAAGGGTAACAACTTCTGAGCATTTGTCAGTGAAGTGGCACTTTTTAGTGCCACTGCGTACTGAATTTGCACCTCAGCAAGGGCGTTGAGGACCTGATTTACAACGTCATGAGAGGGAACATCCAAATACCCTACTTGAGGGTGAGCCAAGGGTATGGTAGCAGGCGATGGGGCAACGTGACCATGAAGGAATTCCCCCAAAGCTATCCAAGAGCTGCTCATAAAATTTGGTGATTGACCAAATGAACAACAGATAGCAGACTACCAACTGCATGTAGATCTGGTAGAGTGTGACCAATGCTGCGCTCATCTTGACAAGGAGAGTGGAAATGGCCAGAAACAATAGATGTTAAATTATTTAAAGGAAACTGCAGATAAAGTTTAGACTAGCCTGTCAGTTGGGATGCAGAAGAATTAAGAAGGCGAGCCAGAATGCCAGGGGCATTGCCACTCAAATGACGTTGAAGTTTGTGGGGAGATATGTAACAATTAAATGCTAATGTACCACAAGTTTAAAAAACAACCCAGCGAGAAACCAGGCGGTTGTAGCTCAAAGATAACGGCCCTGGGCGTAGGAGTTATAAAATTAGATTGGATAGTTTGCTGCTCACCATAGAAGAATTGGATTTACATTAACTAGAGGGCAGATCCTCGCCTGGATTGGGGATAGTTGGGCTTATAAATTGCCAAGATCCTGCTGGCGAATGGCCTCCACAATTGGGGAGATACAAAATTCCTAAAAAGATAGGCTTAGTTGACTAAAGTAGGAACTAAAGTTACTATCATGACCGGGATAGCCCAGTAAATATGAGGTCCATGAAGCCACATTATAGATTTTGCGTGGGTTCAGCAAAGGAAAATTTGAACTTAACCAATTAAGTTGTAGCACAGGAAGATTTTTTAATAGTCTTAAAATAAGAGAATTGAACGTCTTTTTCTCAGTGTGTTATAACTGCTTAAAAAGACAATCAATATCGAAAATAGCTTAGGAAAGCGCATAATCAAGACCCTGAGATTTGACCTAACCTGGCGAGCTTCAAGTGAGAGGGTGAGAAACTAACTTTTTGAACCAATTTTGGCTTTTATTGGTGAGGGCAAATTCACCGTTGGTTTGTCTACAGATGCTCAAATTGCAGATTTTCTTCAGTTCTGATGATTAGAGAAAAACCATTTCAACTGATGGGCAGCGGGAACCTCCCAAGGCCACCGCACATAGGGGCAGTCCTAAGAGGGTGGGAACAGGTTCAGGGTGCTCAATCCACCCGCACCTGTTCACTCCAGCATCCGTATACAAAAAAGAGATGTTGGACAAATTTTTTAATGCTTTTGGGGAGGGTATTGAACCAAACGGCAACATTTCCTAATGGCTCAATGCCATTGGCAAGCTTTTCAAAAGATTCAACACTAGACACTTTGTATGACAAAAGTACGCGCCCATTGGGCTTTGTTGCCAAGAATTTGAGGCTCTCAGGTCTGATGTCAAAGGCTCATTGCCATCAACTTCATCCAAACCTTTTACCACCAAGGATGCCAATTCTTCAACAGCTTGAAACAGTTTACTTGATTCAGAGTATCAATTTGGCTGAAGTTTTTACTGAGATGGGTGGCAGGGTCCTTGAAGGGTAAGCTTTTACCCATTGCATGTCCACCACATAAGCGAGGTTGCTCTGAAAGACGAGAAGGACAGCTGACCTTCTTGGACCCTTTTTCAATGGGAATGGGAATGCTACTCAGACCCAGTGGAGGGGGCGCTCCCCTGGACTTATAGATATATGCATAAAATCCAATACATCCCACCGCTTGACCAGATTATTAGCAAAAATAGAAACAAGGAGGGGATGCCTCTTTGAGCTGTGATTATAACTTGGCTATCAAGATTAAACCTAACTTCATTGGGCTCAGTCTTGTCCCCAATAAATGCTATCTATGCTATTCTCAGCAACATGGATCCTCTTCATCTTCTCCTACTTGCTGCTGCCTCCTCAGAGCGCAGTTTCTATGGCATGATGCCACACCAGTGATATTTTGGGCATCCTTGCTGATAATATGAACTTCATCATCTGTTTTACCCATCCAGGTTTTTTATGACTCATTGTCTTTTGAAGGAAATTCTCAGATAGCTTCACAAAGTCCTTGTTCATACTAGCTCATCAGGCCTTTTTGCGGCAAATCCAGTTTCACCCTGAGCTTATCATGTCAACAACCTTTTTCATTTTAATGCCCTAGGCCTCTTCATGGCAGATCCAGTTACAACCCAAGCTGATCATACCACCAAATGCTGTATTCTCTTATTTTGCTGTAACTCACAACTACTTCATCATAGTTTATTCCCTTTCTCCCCTTTAGACAAAGAAGATAGGATCACCAACAGATCTTCTTAATCACAGAAAATTAAAAAACATTATTATTTGATGTTACTTTTTTTATTTCTTTAGCTAATAAATTTGATAATTGTTTTTATATAGATTTTTAACTTTATATATATATTTCCTTTTTGTGTATATTTGTTTTAAATACTAATACATAAATATCTAGTATGGAACCAGTTCACTATATGGACATCCACTATGTTCTTCAGCATATATGACATCTGTTGTCAACTTGAAGATAAATTTGAATGGACCTGACCATAGGGCGTCCAATTTGTTTCTTTGTCCAAAACCATGGGTATCACAATAGACTACCTTATCACCTACATGGTACTCTCAGCTCTGGTCAATTTGATTGTCCTTCTCTTTTGCTTTAGTATTTCTTTGAAAGCATATCAAATGTCTGTAATTGCAATTCATTCATATATTTCCAGTCAGGTTAAGTATCGCTCATCACTCATCATCAAAGCTAATTCCATGGAAGAGTACAATGATGGCAGTACTGAGGCCATCTTTTCATATAATAGTTTAAACGCCGATCTCCCTGTTGCTGTATGTTAACTGATATTTTATGCATTTATGACTGAACTCAGATATGATCTCCAAGAAGAGATCCCGCTACCAAAATTATAGTGCTACAGTAAGAGCTCTGTTAACTCGTCCTTATATTCCATTCATCTCTGGATAGTAGTGAAAATGATAAATTCTGTTTTCCCATTGATTTGTTCAGTTTATAATTTACATGGGACATAAAGTTGGTTTTGTTGTCTCTTAATACTACTTGCAGGCATTCATTCTGGTATAATACTTATCAACGACTATAATGTACTCTGCTCACCAAGTGCTAACACTCAAGGGCCCCACAACATCTATTGACACCATGTGCCAAACAAACCATGGGTGTGCTAGCCAGTATCCCATCACATACTTATGCGGCTTATAAAGTTGAAATTCCACGCAACAGACAAAATTATCTGTGACATCATAATTGATTGTTTCCCATTAATAGTACTGGCGTATATGGTAAATTGGTTTTTCTCATGCCACCATGACCAATGACTTTGTTTGCAGCTTGAATTATTTCCGCACATTATGACAGTTTAGGGAATAAATACTCCTTTCTATCAATTAACTTGTATAGCTTCCCATTCTTCACCTCATTATTTTCATCACTTTCTTAAGCGCACTTTATATATTTGGGCTCATACCTAATATTCCGTTCAATTATACATTGGATTAGCTCATCTGCTGTCTGATACAAAAATTGAACATCAGGTAGTCATAATAGTCCATCAGCACTATAATATTTTTCTCCTGCACAGTGTATGATTTCAAAATCATAGGCTTGCATTTTCAGAGCCAATCCGACCAGTCACCCTCTGGTTCCTTAAGATTTTGTAACCAGCATAGAGACTAGTAATCAGTCACAACCTTAACATTCGTCTCATGTATATACACTCAAAATTGTTTTCAGGCATAAATAACCACAAAAATACTAGCTCTTTGTAAAGGTGTAGTTTCTTTCTTCTAGAGTCAATGTTCTGCTCACATACGCAACCAGATGCTCTTCCCTGTCATTGCCTACTTAACTTAGAATTACGCCAATCTCTGTTGATGAGGCATCTATCTGAATATAAAAACCCAATTGGAATTAGAGTATTTCAGCACAGGACTAGTCATCAGGTATTTTCTTAGCACATCAGAATTTCTTAGACTTACTCATTCCACATAAATCCTTTTTTCAGTTCCTTCAACAGAAGAAAAAAGATTTGGTGATTCATATAAAATCTTTAATGACCAGCAATATTAGCCGACCATTTCATGAAAGACTTGTATGTCTTAAAAGTCCTTTGCGATAGACATCTGCTTGATGGCCTTTATCTTCAGCAGGGAAGTTGTAATCCAGCGGAGTTTATGCAACCCCAAAAACCAAGCTCTTTTTTAGAGAAAAGTCATTTCATCAGCTTGATTTTTAGATTTGCTGATGCTAGGCGCTTTAAAACTTTCTACAAATGCTCCAAGTGATTGGTAAATGTTATACTGAAAACGTTGAAACTATTAAGATACACCAAAAACAAGAAAATTTTAACTTACTCAGGATAGAGCCCTTTGCTTTTTTGGAACGTCACTGGCACATTACAGAATCCCTGGGGCATTCTTGTCAGCTAGTACATCCTTGTGCAGGGTTTATCACAACTTTTTCTTGATCTTCTTTGACAAATATATCAACCAATATCCTGAGATCAAATCCATCACCCAAAAATACTTGGATCCCCATAGTAGATCAAGTGCAATGTTGATCCTCAGCAGTGGATATGAATTATCTTTGGCGATCTTGTTCAACTGGCAAAAATTGATCATCATGCAATTTGATTTATCTTTTTTACAATAAGGATCAGACTTGCTCGTGGATTCAACAACAGAATGAGGAGCCCATTTTAAACCAATTTGGTAATTTCTTCGCTGACTAATGCTTCAGAAGGCTTGGATTTGTGGACGGATCACAATTTTATTGGCAGATTTTTCACAGTATTGAACTTATGTATCACATTTTAGCTTACATGAGGTTATGATCATCCTGGGCAAATATTATCCAATATTTTTGAATGATTGTAGCACTTCCTACTGCTGCCTGTCTGATAACTCAGCCAATTGCTCAAAATTGACCAGAACATTAATGCTTTCAGAAGCATCTGCCAGTAATCCCATCTCTGTTAACATACTAAAGTCTTAAAGCTCTCTGAGTTCCACTGTCAGGATTAAATGAACAAAAATAATGCCTTGTTTTTTCTACTTTCATCAGTTTTTCGCCCAAGTTTGGCCAGTACCTTCTTGTTTCACCATGGCCTGGCTTTATAATCTCCAGAGCTACTCATGGTCCCAGTCTTGGTTTATTTCATGGGGCAATGACTTCACCATATAATTTCTAGTATTCCTAATGTTAATCCCTTATTAACTACGAGTTGTATCCCTATATGAGATGATAATTGTTACCTTAGTTACAAATAGTATCCCATGATTTTTGAGAAACTTCTTTGGCATTTCCATCCTTATCAATCCAACCAACTTTTATTGGATGGGAACTATGCCATCATTATAAAGAAAACTTAAAAATTATTTTTCTTCATCAGCTGAGTCTCTCATATCCACTGATATACCAATGGCAGCGCTTTCCCAAAAATTATCAGGATATTCTCCTCAAAATCACACTTTAAACCATACTTTATCAAAAAATTTTGTCCTGATAATATGTCACAATTTTCCAACTGCCAATACTATGGTGGTATTTGATATCACCAGCAATTTGAACTAAAGCATAGTGCACTGTATGCTCCAAGAGATATTATGGTATGTGGTTCTTCAGTTCCATATTCTTTCCTGTGCTCTAGATTTAGAAAAAACTATATTCACTTCACCAATTTGGTCAAAATGATATTAGTGGCACACCGCTATTGATTATTTCCCATGCTCTTACCTTATTAACTATAATGTTAGCATACATATACTCAGAGTATTATACTAATGTGTTTACTAATTAAATAGTGGCATTATTTGGTAAATTTAAAATATGAGCTAATTGAGTGGGTAAATCAGGAAAGGAGAACTTTTTAAGTCAAGACACACCTTTTTCCCCATTCAATTTTAATTTTAGAATTTACAGTCACCTGGACCTTAGCCTTATTGATCAAAATAAATAATAGTGGTAAAGTCCACTGAGAGCTCTTCTAATGCGTCAGAATTCACCAAAACAAACCCCAAATCGCAGAACTCTTGGTTGTTAACTTGTGTGTCAACTCACACTATCCGCTCCCAAACTGTAGTTGCAAAAACAGATGCAAACTCAGATTTATTAACACACACCGGAAAAGAAAATTATCCTGACATTTTACTGCTTACCTCAGTCAACTCTGTGTTGACTGAGGGTAAACAAATTGGTGCGCACCACCTTGGAGGCACATTCAATGGATTAACCAAGGTAGCAGGAGGTATTACCACTCTTATACCGCGCACGGGGTTCAGGAGGCTTTTCTTAACCACCACACCTTTGGAATTAACCAAGGCAGTCAAACTGAATTGACAGTAGTTGTTAAAATAATTGACCATCATTTACACAATTTGGAAAGCAACCAACGTGCCCAAACTTAATTGATGGTAGGGGTCAAATCAGTTGGCCATCATTTTCACCCTTTGGAAGGCAACCAAAACGCACAAACTGAATCAGCATTTAGTGTTGTCAGTTATGGTAATTTTCAACAAAATTAAAATTAAAATAAATATTTTCAATTGGAACTAACCAAATAGCCAATAAGAACACAGAAAAATCACAGACATCATCTGATGATCAGATGAAGGCTGGAGGAATAATAGCGTAAAGATGAATCTGAATCCACCAATAAATTTGTAGCAAGTAATTCCAAAAAAGGTAAGCCCAACCAGCTTGGAAAAAGTCAAGCACCAACTGGGAAGTCCCAGCAGGTGCCAGCGCATAAGCCCAAAGGGATGCCAGCGCCTCAATCTGGGGTCCCGCCCTGTGGGGAATTAGCCAAATTAAATTTAAATTTAAGTTGGAATATAAACAAAAATAAGCGAGTTAAGGATGCATGATGCGCATGGCAGAAAAAGCTATTGCCTGCACGGCCCACCATTGACCCTTGTGAAGCTGCTTTTGTGGCTGAAGTGAGGAAGAGATGGGCGAAAAACTCGCTCACAACGTGCGCTCCCTAAGTTCAATCTGGCCCATGCAGTTAGAGTTTAATATTGGCAAAACAGTCAAGTTTTATATAAAAGATTATTATACCTATTATGAAGCAATAGAGAGTTCCTTTCCCGTTGATACCACAATCCATGAAGTAATGGAAAGACACTATATTGATGTAGGGTTTACAACTGCGGTGAATGCATACTGGACAGATTCTATTAAAATAGAGATTCCGCATGGATCTCTTCATATATCTAGAATGAGATATAACTTGGAGAAGATTTCTTGGGCAACTTTCTATAATCTCCCAACTACACTGGACTTAAAATCCCTAAAGCTTTCCCTACTTTGGGTTTGATGAAATTTGGTTCAGTTCTAGAAGTAGACCTTTGTGCACCAGCCTACTATGCCCCATTCCAATGGGCTAATATTGCTAGAGCATCATTTATCCCCAACCTTTGGTGGCCCATAACATGGAGATTTTTCCACGAGTGACAGTCATTGGATCATGTTCAGAGATCTTCTTTGTTGATCCTGACCAGGTTTGACTGCACTGCTCATGGTGTATGCTTTGGGCCATCTATATAATAGTTGCACTGCTCGTAAGCAAACTCTCTCATTCATTAGCCAAGTCCCCGTGACAGGTAAGAAACGCTCCCATACAGCAGCAGCTGCAATCCCTCAACCTACCCACTGGGTACTGGTACAGGATCTAACACCTGCTGCTCTTTGGGTGGCAGTTGAGCAGGCACAGCCAGTAGAATAGTTTTATTCCCTTAGTGCAAAAACCCCTGCCAGTTAGCACCCCTTCTAAGTTTCCAGACCTTTCACCAGCACAAAATAAGCTCAAATCTGCTTCACATAAAGCTAAACTAGAGGAAGCTAGTCCAGGGACGGCATCTAAAACTAATTTGGCACCACATGATACTCAGAGAGTGGAGCAGGTATGGATTACCCCAAGTAGAGGTGGAGGCTCCAAGTCATCAACCCCCACCGTCTAAGGGATTGCAACTCAGACTTCATTCTCTGTAATGAAGGAGGCAAACATGGACTCTGATAATTTAGAGGATGCCCAAATGGAGGAGTCCATGGAGCTCCCTCAGGATACTCCCTTGCAGAGAAGTGGGGGTAGTATCCTGGGCTGGCTTACAGGCTCCTCAGGCCTTTCAGCTCATATTGACACCCATCCTCTGCATCAAACTACTTGGATTCCGCTAAAAGTCAGGTTTAAGGAATTAAGATGAGCAGCCTTGCGGATGAAGGTTAAAGCTCTGGTAGCCCCCAGGATATGGAGGGGGACGGCTATGAGGCGCAAAAGGGCACCCTAACCCTGCAGTCCAGTAACTTTAATAGTTACAGGATTACAAGCGGATAGCCCACCTTCTCTACAGCTTCAGGTTGACTTGCATGGATATAGCAGCCTTCCAGGAGCCCCAGTCCCCCTCTGAAATAGAAGCATGGAATAATCAATTTGGAGGTAACTATTGTTAGACAAACTATGTATGCCTTATTACTTCAACCCCTAGGTGAAAACCCGCCAATTTTAGAAATACTCTGATGATTGCCTTAACTTGGCTAAATTATATACCCCTGAGTTTTCCTTCTTTGCTGCAAGCATATACCTGCCAGATGCAGGCCTAGAGTAGAACCGGCTTTTGGAGGAATTTGCTCTACTGAAACTCTAACGCAACACAGTGATGATGGGTGATTTCAATACAATATCAAGTCATGCGCGGGACACTTTTCCTTCTGCAACCTAAGACTGACGAGGTACTTATCAGCTTCAGGATTTCCTAAGATCAAGTGAATTCACAGATGCCTTTCCTCCATCAGCATCTGGCCTTGGATGTATGTCTCAGATTCAAGGTGTAGATTGAGAATTCATGTCAGCTTCAAAGATCGATATGGCCCAATGGGCCCCTTGCTGGTTGGTCGAGTTTCCTCTCCAATAACCATAAATAACACTATAAGTGACCAAAGATCCCACACAGTGATCCTGAAAACCATCCTCAGACCATAAAGATGATTTTGACTAAGGATTTCTCCAGGGCTCATGAACAATCAGTTTGCAAAAGAGAAGATAAATGCAAGCATTTTTGAGGCAGAACAGATGGACTTGCCTCATTTGTAAACTTTGCAAGAAAAATGGCAGATAAAAAAGCAAGGATCTTAAAGGTAGCCTACAACTGTGCTAAGGATCAAATGATGGCAGCCCAGGTAAAGTCATATGGGCTGAAGCTAGAATGCTTTACCTTGAAAGGAATTGCCAACTGGCGCCTTCCTCTCAATGGTTGAAAGCATGGGAATTAGCCCAGGAGATGTATCAGCGGGAACTTACTGAACAAGAGGAACGGGCAGCAAACTTCACATCATCGCGTTACTACAATCAGTGGGAATGCCCCACCTTTTCTTCTAAAAGAAGCAAAAAGCCCTCTAAAAAGTATCAGGAGATGGCAACCCTTAGGGTGGTGACCGCCTTAACCACAAATAAGGATGAGATCACCAGTGAGATCCTTCTTTACTATTCAGCCCTCTTCAAGGCTTCCTGGGTGAACCCAGCGTAAGATCAGGAATTCATTATAGGGGCTCCAGAACCACTGGTTTTTTTAGCTGATGCTGATCTTGTTGCACCAATCACGCAGCAATAAGTAATGGACATTCTACTCCACAGCCTGCGCCTGAAGGCCCCAGGCCCAAATGGTATTTCATTTAAAGTGTATCTAGTAGATCCCGTTGCAGTTACAAAGACCATCCAGCCCCTATTCTCGACCCTTTTGGCCTAAGGGGGGAGTATTTACTGACTCAAGAGGATCATCATGACCCTTATCCATAAGAAATCAAGCCATAGGGACCTTGCAAACTGGGGACCAATGTCATTATTGAATACAGACCTCAAGATATTTACTAAACTTCTAGCGTCCACATGACTATTTGGGCAGCACCACGCTTCAACCCAGCTCAGCATGGCTTTATACCCTGGAGCCTCTTTGAAAATTACAATGAGCTTCTGGCAACCCTGTCAGCTACCTCGTCTCAAATGCATGGTTTTGTGGCGCTTCTTGATATTAAAAAGTATGATTGGGTGATTTGAAAGTTTCAAGATGCCTATCTAAATTTGTATCCACATTCTGCCACAAGCTAATGCATGGATATCAGCGCTCTACTCCCATCTTCATAATAAGGTACTGTCCTAAACAGGCTTTACAGAAGTGGTAATGGTTAAACATGGTCTCCGTCAAGGGGATCCCTTGAGCTCAAGCTTGTTCAACATAGTTTTGGATCCTCTTATGGACCTCCTCCAGGAACTATTGGTTGGTATTCAGGCTCCTGGGAAACCCCACTCGCACCATAGCCTTTACTGATGACACATCAGTGGCAGTTGGACGTAAAAAGGACCTATACATGGTCATGGAGGCCCTGGATCGCTACTTTAAGGCGTCCAATGTAGAAGTTAACACTTCAGAACCCTTATAGTGTAATTCGGTACCCCATCATTTCCTCTTCCTTTTGGTCTGGAACCTACCTGGGACACCTTTAGTCACCTAGGTTTTCTCATCACACCACAAGGGGTCGCGATAAAAGTTAATGATGACAACTTGCTAAATGCAATGAACTCTCATGTAGCAAGCTGAAACTGCCAGCGTATCACACCTCAGGGACGCGCCCTGATGGCAAACGTTTTTCTGCTATCAAAGGTATGGTTCTCTCTCATATCTGCCTCAAGCGGACAGTTTCTACTAGAGGTTGCATCTGATACTTCGCTGCTGGATATGGGGATCCAAAACCCAACTACGGCTTTGACCACAATATCCCAACCCCACAGTGAAGGTGGCCTTGGTCTTTTAGATGAGGTCCCATGCCACTCCAATACTGACGGGGCTCCTTAAACCCATCATTTTCTGGAATATGGCTCCAATGACACAGTGAGGTCAAGCCTTATGCCAGGGTTTAGCGGCCTCACAAGGGCTTCCACGGGCCTCTCCAACAGTTGTTGGAAATGGCTAACAAAGCCACCCAGGCCACCGCCTCAAACCCTCATTAAGCTTTTACTGTAACAGACTTTCCTTGCGCTTAAGAGGGTAGGGTACTAGTGTAACACGCCTTCTTTTATAGATGGAGTGGCCTTGGGATCAGCCCCCAGCATCCCACCCTAGTCCACGATGGGAGGATTGTTATCTACCACCTCCATCCATTGGACAGACCCCAATACAGCCTTGTCTCCTTGAACTTCTACCCCCCGCTATGGAATGTGATCTCAAGGCGCTTTGGAAGGACGTTACCCACCCTGTTCTTTCAGCAAAAATGTCAAATTCACTGTGGAGAGTTCTATACTTCCCATACAGGACTGGGGATCAAGCTGTTTCCACCTTTCAGCACAAGAGCTTCCCGCAATGCGCAGGGCTGACAGGCACTCACCTCCACCAGATCTTTAAGTTCCCCCTCATAATCCCTTTCTGGAACAAGGTCCACGAACTCCTTTAAGCAGAACCCTGGGTAGGGAACCATGTTCAGAACTTCATGTTCAATCTCTCACTCCCTAACTGCTCTCAATCATTAAGAGCCCTGGCATTTGGCGCAGTGATATGGCTTATTCATAATTTAATTTCTTTGAGCCACTTTTGACTCCATCCTGTGGACGTCACCCCAGATACTCACCCCTTTATGTTCATTTTGAGATGGCCCTGAGAGTATTTACTATGTCGCCATGGGCCAATCTTTCAGTTCAAGTGGACATTTGGCTATGGAAAAACTTTTCCTCACCCTTTCATGACACCTCCTCTTACAACTGTCTTCACCTCAAGCTCCTAGGAGCTCAGGCGTGATTAAACAAAGATTGGTGTATCCCCCTTAGGTCGGGACCACCTAGTGCTAAAAAAGACATAGATGAGAATGTACAATCATTACTCAAGTTATTTGAAAAGGCCATGCAAGGAGCATCTAATAATGCAAAGTTGAAAGCTCTTATTAATTGCATGGATTCACACAGTGTAGACCTCATTATGCCTTATTTGGGTGACTATTAGTATGTATGGATGCCAAGAGCGTGGTAATAAGCAAATTATGAAGACTTTGTTGGACATTCTTCTTTTTGATGTAGAAAGGGAATGTTGGAGGTATTAGTGCTCCAAAATCTGCTACTATGATTGGCCCATCACCTGCCCAATCTTCTGGTAATATTGTGGATATCAACGCTATGAGTACCCACAGCAAAAAGACCTTAGTGGATTCTCGGTGGAATCCTAACAACAGGAAAAATATAGTTTATCATAAAATTGGCTAAAAAGGTAGTAATTAATAATAGGATTACTCTGACTCCTTGGTCAAATTTGAGGAGTATAATATCTCACGGATCTGAACCTCCGCAAGGCAAGAAGATTTTACCCATCAATGATTGGGTGTGAGTTAACCAATCATTACCATCTGAGTCTAACCACTGCTGAGGTGCAAAGATTTTACTCGAGGATGATAGGGCAAAAATTAGCCAATCATTACTATCTAAGTCTGACCACCGTCAAATTACCCAATCAATACCATCTGAGTCTGACCACCACTGAGGTGAAAAGATTTTACTCGCTGGTGATTGGATACAATTCATAAAATCATTACCACACGGGTCAGTTTTGCCTCCAAAAAAATTTTACTTTAATCTGATAGGCCAAAAGCCTATATTTCCTAATTTAGATAATTGAGCTTTGCATTCTTTTGCCTTGAATACCCCTGGTCTCAAAATTCAAACTAGTTTAAATAGGAAAAACTAGTATCAAAAAAGGGACCTTTCCTGGTTTTGCCCTGCCTGAATAATAAAAAACCTAAAAAACTTTAACAAGTGTATTTATTACTTTTTATTATAAAGTAAATATCTCACTTTAATAAATTATTTGTGGCATCCATTGGCGGATCCCACTGACTTGAAAAGCTATTGGCCCAAAAATTGATCTGCTAAAGTTTCAATTTCAGCAGAATGAGTCTACCAGTGACTTCTCTGATAGTTTCTATCATGAGGCTCAAGTCCTACTTGGGTCCAATGCAATGACTAAATTTGATGCGAAAATTGCCCTTGGAGCATGTGGGTAAGCTATACTGTGACCTGCAGTGTGGTATGATTCCAGTATTTAATTGTACCATGGGAGCTTTGGAATCCGCAGACTTTTTAAGATAGTGCTCTATAGTTTTGACGCCCCTAATTGGCCCAGAGATCAGCCAAAATTCCGATTTTTGGCACAAAAAATACCAATTTGACTGACCAAGGAAAGAATACTTTTCCTGTAAACCAAAAATGGATCAGCAACTAGAACTGATTGCATGTCAAAAATTGTATCTAAAGGGACATTTTGGCAGCCAATTATATAGATGGGCAGACAAGAGGCCTGAGGTCAATGCGGCCCTAAAAGTCACAATGAAGAAAAAATTGGAAAGTGTAGGTGGAGTAAAGGTAGAATGCTCTACCTCTGCCAATTCCCTATCACACAAATCTGCCCGGATTTTTTTGTAAGTCTAGAGACCCAGCCTCCAGGAAAGATTGGGTGGTCCCTTTCAGAAAGAAGAAGGGAACTAATGCCCCTGTGGAGCCCTTGGCTTAACTGAGGGACTTGGGTCATGTGGTTGATGAACGTTGGGTCACTTTATTGGCCTAAAAGACCCCACCACAGTATCTCATTTGGATTCTTCTCCTCTGGTTGAAAGGATAAAAGAGGTCTGTAAAGAGGTAATACAGACCAAAAGTCATCAACAGCACATTTCCCCTCACTGGGCCCCACTCTGCCATCTTTTAATTTCTTGAAAAAGAAGAAAAAGTGCCTTAAAACTCAGAAGATGATTTTTGAGTCAGGAAACCCAGTCCAGAACATGGAATCCGAAATTCTGGGTCTGGTAAAGCCAATCTGAGTTGGATTTTCACTTTCAGGAAATTTTAAAAATCTTTTTAAAAATTGGTCAGAATCAACCCTGGTGGAACCAAATTTGGACGCCCCTTCAATCCGAGTAAATCTACTAAATGTTTGGATCAGTGAGAGTCCCTCCCTGGCAGATCAAACGATTATGTTGCTAGAGCTTTTGTGACCTTTGCATAAGCTGGATGACGAAGTCTCAAACCCAGGCTGAGTATCCATGAGTACGTCAGCTGCTGCCGCCCAAGAAAAATGAACCCATGCCTCCTTTTTCCCCATTTCACATATATAAGGCAACTGCCTCTGAAAGGAAAATTTGTCAGTACATTTTCACCTTTGAGTTTTGATAAAATCATTTCCACCCAAACCTACTCAACAAGCTCCATTTCCTTTTTCAAAATACTTTCACTTACCCTAGAAAAGTACGCAGCAATTTTCATCCATGGGCGATGGTCAATGATT
This sequence comes from Massospora cicadina, assembly GCA_022478985.1. NCBI lineage: Eukaryota > Fungi > Entomophthoromycota > Entomophthoromycetes > Entomophthorales > Entomophthoraceae > Massospora > Massospora cicadina. The sequence goes on from JAKSZP010017635.1 coordinate 46,654, forward strand.
GGGCCCTCCAAACCATCAATACGGCAGCCCACCAAACGGTGATCACAATCAATGAATTTATCAAAAGCCTACAATTCAATACGCCACTTCTGAAGAGTTTTTGGATCTGCTGAACTCTTTACAATGACCTGTTTCTCATTCAGAACCTGGCGGACCAGCTTCAGGTCTGCCTCCCACTTTGCGAAATAATTGGAGAATTTGATCTAATCGCCTCACCAATCTGCTGATGGTTTGGCATAATTTGGGTGGAGTGAAGCCATCACAGCTAATCATTATTCTCCATTTGGAGGTGAGGATCAACCATCTATGCAAACACTAGGTGGAGACCAGGTACTGGACCATCTGGGCCATTCTGCTGAGGGACAATCTAGCTAAAGACATTTTATTAAATTAATTCTCCATTCTGGCAATGAACCTAACTTTGCTACTCAACCTGAAAACTCTCAATTGACGAAAGATGAGGTCCAAGGGTTCCTGATAGTTGGATTGATTCAATTCAATTTGTGAATCTGATCATCATATTAAAATTTTTGAAAACTTCTATGATTTTCAGAAACTTTTATTATGATGAACCAGTTCAAGATGGTTAGGAAAAAGAGCCTAAAGGTCACCAACTGCAAACCTAGGGAGGATTTGCCATCCTCCTTGCCTCTTCCACCCTTGAGGGATGCCCAGAAAGACCCGCAGTCGCCCCCATTGCAGCCATTTGGTTTGCTATGGGGCCTTTGGTATGTTCATTAACGTTTATTTCCCTCACCAGAATAATAGGGATCCCTCCTACAACTGTTCAGAACTTCTATGCCCATGGCAAACTGGGCTTTCCGTTTGGTTTTTACACACCCAGATTGGAATCCCAATCTTACTTTAATCAACAGATTCCAAGATATAATGGAGCGACTTATAAATTCAGCACTCTCCGCTCTCCTCATGGGATCAGGAAAAGCAGTTGCTTACTTAATTACCAAGAATTTACATTCCCTATGTGACTTAGTCTTTTTTGCTGATCACTAATCTCCTTCTTCAGGGCATACAAACAACTTCTATTGACCCAGGATAACTTCCATCTAGCACCAGAAAATCAGGATGCACCTTTTGGCAAGTGTAGCAATAATGGGAATCACCCAGTCCCATCACCAGAAGTAGCAGAACAGGTGCTAGATGCTCTGGCAGAGCTTCATGTACGCTTTGCAGCTGGGGGGTCCCAAAATTCCACTCCCACTGATGCACAGAGAAGTGTGGCTCTCTTAGATGCTCTTTATGGGAAAGTACGCCGCTGGGTCAGAGGATTATTACAAGCTGTAACCAAAATGGGGAGTCACACTTCCTTATTGAGTTTATCTGATGAGGTCCAAGTGCCAGAATCTAGAGCATCCCGCCTCTACCATCTCTTTACCCTATACCAGAAGGTCCCTGATTTGCCGTTACTGGTAGAGGCCTTCACAGCATTAGTACCTTCGGCTGGGATTCCCACGGACATTGCAGTGGCAGCTTTCAGAGCAGCCTTGGACAGCTCTGCAGCTAGCAATGCTGCATGGGATCCTCTCCCAGTATCCATGGAGGTTGCATTTACCATAGCATGTTCAGTGGGGGCAAAACTCTTCCGTGCAAATACACCATCAGTGGCAGTAATGACATCTCCTCCATCTGCAAATACCCTCTCAGATAGTTCATTCCAGTCCAAATCACCCGCTCCTACCTCTTCAGGAACAAGTCCAGGGAAGCGCTCTCCTGGGGTTGCAGCGGTAGCTCCCTACCCGCAGGTTACTTTAAAGAGTAACATACCACCAGTGGAGAGTCCCTTCCCCTTCTCTGCAAATGAGGAGTTGGCCTTGACTTTGGAACCAAGTAATCCTACTTTAACGACCACCCAAATGGCCCAGGTGGAAGCCCATGTCGCACCTAATCAGGAAAATGATTTGCATACCATTGAGCCTAGTTCTTCTCCCACTGAATCAGCTTCACCCACATTATGTAACCATGAAAGTCCCTCCCCCACAGCAGTGATGAACAATGGCATAATTGTAGACCCATCCAATCCAATCCTGCCTAGGAACCAGAAGAACCTCACAGAGGGATCTTATGAGAAGAAGAGTAGCTTTTTGGTTACTTAAAGGCCTCTTCTCATTATGTGACCAACCCCACTTTCCAATGCCCTCACTCTTTCCATGGACAATAAAAAGGACCAAGCTTATTTACTGTTTCCAATTACCTTCATAGTAGGAGTACGGAAGGTCATAGTAAAAGCTCTCCTGGATACTGGAGCAGCGGGAAACTTTATGGATTTAAGAGTGGTACACTCTCTAGACATGGACACGGTTCTTGCTCCTTCTAGATTAGAGCCTCATCTACAACAATGACCTGCCATACTGTCCAACGTCCAGTGCAGTTCTTTATCTACAAATTTGGCTTCTGCGATCACTTTTCAGCGGTACCTGATTTACTATACCCTATCATGGGGGTAGAGTGGTGGCGTCACCAACAGGTGAACATCAATATGGAACTTAACTCTTTATCCTTCGCCAATAAGAGATGTTTTGGGGAATTTCCACTAATTGAAACTCTCACAACAGAGCCCTCACTCAGCTCAATTTCTTCCTCTGAGCTGCCCCCTTTGGACCTCCTCCAAGATTTTTCTGAATTCCTAGCCCCATATAGGTATGTCTTTGACATGAGACTTGCAACTCAAATTCCTCCCCATTTATTTTATGATCTTGTCTTCCAGCTAACATGAATCTTGTCAAGATCAACTGCCAGTTTACCCTCACACGGAGGAAGAAGACAAGGTGCTGGGAATATGACTTGATGACATGCTGGACAAAGGATGGATTATCAAGAAATCCTCCCCCTTGCCTAACCAGTTGTCTTTGCCCAGAAGGCGGATGGGACCCTACGCTCGTGTGTGGACTATGGCCATGTTAACAATGTGACAGTTCTAGATTCATACCATCTCCCCTTTGGAACAAACCTTTGCACAGGTCATTTCTAAATCTAGAGTCTTTTCAAAGTTGGACCTGTTAATGCCTTTAACCAGGTGAGGGTCAAGGAGGGTCAAGAGTGGCTCACAGCCATTAGGACAAAGCGTGGAATATTCCAGTTTAAGGTGATGCCATTTGGACTGAAGAACGCACCAGCAACATTCCAACGTTTGATTGATGATGTCCTGGGGGACCTATGATTTACCTGTGATGTCGCTTACATTGATGATATATTAATACACTCCCTAACCCATGAACATCACATCAAGGATTTGGAGGCTGTAATTGCTGCCCTTCTCAAGGCAGGGATCTTTTTCAAGCCTTCCAGATGCGAATTCTTTCGAGAGGAAGTAACGTTTTTAGGGAACCTGGTCCTTAAGGAAGGGTATGCTGTCCCCCTTTAAGCTATAGGCCATTTAGTCCTAGCCAACCCCTATCACCCAAAAACAGCTAAGAAGTTTCCTGAGCACTGTGATTTTTCTAAAGAAGTTTTCTCCTTCGCTCGCCCAGCTGGCATCATCCCTCCACCCACTGACAGGGAAGAACGTCCCTTTCAAATGGCAAAGGAGTGTCACCAAGCCTTTGAGGCAATCAAAAAATGTTTTTCTGTCAGAGCCAATCCTGAGGCATGCTGACACATCCAAGCCATTCATTGTGGCATGTGATGCTTCAGCAGTTGCAGTGGAAACGGTACTATAGCATGAGCATGAAGGGAGGGAGCACCGAGTGGCATACGTCTCGAGGAAATTCACCTCTACAGAATAAGCATGAGCTATCTATGATAAAGAGTTAGATGTGGTGGCATGGTCGTTGTCTCATTGGAGATATCTTCTTCAGGGAGCAAAGCATGAAGTACAGTATGCACTGACCATAAGTCCTCTTATGTAATATCGGAAACCCCAAAAGCTGTTTCACCATCAAGCACGCACATACAGGGATCTTTGCAACTTTAACCTCAAGTATGAGTTCATAAAAGGCCACTAAATGTGCTTCCTGATATGTTGAGTCGCAACCCTGCCTTGGCCTCAGGCTCAGAGGAGTACCTATCTGAGCTCACCACAGTGGTGCCTTCCACCATGATCCTCTCCCTCACCCCTGTCATGGTAGCATATGCCGATATATCTCCAGAAACACCCATGTATGAATGCGTGTTAGAAGGTCAACTATTTTGACTGGAGGGAATTGAAGTGTAAATGACCTGGAGACTAAGCAGCGCAAAAACCCCTATACCACCTAATGGATGGGATAATCTTCTTTCAGGATAGTAAATTGGATCTCACCTACCATGCGCATGCAGGTTTTTGAAGAGCATTACACCCTACCCACAGTAAGCCATCCTGGTTCAAAGAAATGTGCCAAGTTAGTCAAAAAAAACCTACAATTGGCCCAGGCTCTCCAAGAATATACACAGCCTGGGTATCAAGCTGTGTTACCTGTGCACGCTCTAAAGCAGATTGCACAGGAAAAAAGGGCCTTATCTACCCTTTGCAACAAGCTGAGTGTCCCTGGACGTCTGTCTCAGTGAACTTCATTGTTGAACTTCCCATGTCCAGAGGGATTTGATGCCATAATGGTGGTTGTAAATATGTTTATCAAGTTTGCGTTGTTTATCCCATGCAAGACTACTATAACAGCGTCAGGTAACAGCACTCTTCATCACTCATGTCTTCTCCATTTTTGGACTTCCAACTAAAAGTGTAAGTGACCGTAGTCCACAGTTCACAGCCAGGTTTTAAAATGCCTTACTGGGACTTCTTAACATCAAAGCCTGCCGGTCTACAGCATATCACCCACAATCAGATGGGCAAACTGAGAGAGTTAATCAAGTGTTAGAACAATATTTACGTTGTTACTCCTCAGCCACCCAGAACACTTGGTCCACAGAACTTCCTTTAGCGCAATTTTCCTACAACAATGCCCCACATTATTCCACTGTATTTTCCCCCTTTGAAGCAACCTTGTGTTACAACCCATCTTTTCATATTAGAGCACGCTTAACCTCAGAAATCCCTGAAGCAGAAGACCAGATCACCAAGTTCCAAGATACCCAAAATCTTGTCAAAGAGCAATTACCAAAAGCCATTTAAGATTATAAGAAGTTTGCTGATAGAAAACGACTTGATGGACATGACATCTCTGTAGGCTCACTTGTTATGCTTGACACTCGCCACATGAATATGAAGGTTCCCTCCAGGAAGTTGGCTAGTAAGCGCTCTGGTGCTTTTGAAGTAGAGAAGGATTTGGGTAATTATGCATACCGCATCAATCTTCCTGCCCATTGGAGACAACACAAAGTTTTCCACATCTCTCAACTATCCCCCTTTAAGGGAGAGCTTCCTTCTACCCCTGAGCCTATTATTGTAGGGGACTATCAAGAGGCCTAAGTGGAGGCAATACTGGCCTCAAGGAATTCCAGAAGGTCAGTCCAGTACCTAGTTTCATGGAAAGTCTACCCAGCCTATGAAAATAATTGGGTAAATGCAAAGGATTGTGATAATTGCAAGGAGTAAGTAGCTGAGTTCCATGAGTCACATCCTGAAGCCCCCTATCCACTCAAAAAAATCTCTATGATTTTGGCCATCAAACTCCCTACTAGACACAAGAACTATGCCCTGGTTCACGTGCCAGGAGTAGGAGTGTTTCCCGTTCAAAAAGGAGAGTATGATGTAAGTCTAAAGACCAAACCTCTTGGGTTAGATCGGAAAAAGGTCCCTTTCAGAAGAAAAAGGGACCAAATGCCCCTGTGGAGCCCTTGGCTCTACTGAGGGACTTGGGTCATGTGGTTGATGAACGTTGGGTCACTGTATTGGCCCCAAAAGACCCCTCCACAGTATCCCATTTGCTTGCTTTTCTCTGGTTGAAAGGATAAAAGAGGTTTGTGAATAGGTGATACAGCCAGAAGTCAACGGCATCTTCCCCCCACTGGGCCCCACTTTGCCATCCTTTACTTCCTTGGAAAAAAAGAAAATGGCCTTGAAACTAAGGAAATGTTCCTGGATCAGGAAACCAAGTCTGGAACACGGGATACCAAAATTCTGGTTTTGGGAAAGGCAATCCAAGTTTGAAGTTAGTCTTTTGGAAAATTTAAAAAATCTTTTAAAAATTTGTCGGAATCACTACTGGTGGAACCAATTTTGGCGCCCCTTCAATATGAGTAAATCTGCTTATATTTGGATCAGTGAGGGTCCCTCCTTGGTAAGTCAAATTATTACGTTGCCAGAGCATTTGTAACCTTTGCGTAAACTGGATGACGAAGCCCCAAACCCAGGATGAGTATCCATGAGTATGTCAGCTGCTGCTGCCCAAGAAAAATGTACCCATGCCACCTTTTTCCCCATTTCACATATATAAGGCAACTGCCTCTGAAAGGAAAAGTTGGCAGTCCATTTTCACCTTTGAGTTTTCTTAAGACTTTTTCCACCCAAAACTACTCAACAAACTCCATTTCCTTTTTCAAAATACTTTCACTTACCCCAGAAAAGTACGCAGCAATTTTCATCCTTGGGCGATGGTCATCAACTGGGCCCTCCAAGCCATCAATCCAGCAACTCACCAAACGGTGATTGCGATCAAAGAAGTTTCCACAAGTCTACAACACCAATCTGACGCTTATGAAGAGTTTTCAGATCTGCTTAACTCTTCTCAAAGACCTTTTTCCCATTTGGCACCCAGAAGACCAGCTTTGGGTCAGCCTCCCACTTCACAAAATAATTGAAAAATTCAAACTTATCCACCTCGCTAATCTGCTGATGATTCAGCGCAATTTAGGCAGAGTGAAGCTATCTCAGCTAATTGCAATTCTCCATTTGGAGGTGAGGATCTGCCATCCATGCAACTGCAAGTTGGTGACCAGGCACTGGACCAACTGTCCATTCTGCCAAGGTCCAATGCAGCTCAAAACATTTTAGTAAATTGATCCTCCATTCTGGCGATGAACCCAACCTCACTACTCAACCTGAAACCTCTCAATGGACGCAAGATGAGGCCCATGGCCTCCCTTTAATCAGATCAATTCAATGTAATTTGTGAACATAATCATTATTTCAAAAATTTTGAAAATCTTATGATTTTCAGAATTTTTATTATGATGAACCAGTTCAAGATGGTTGGGAAAAAGTGACCAAAGGTTACCAACTGCAAACCCTAAGAGGACTTTTCATCCTCTTTGCCTCTCCCACCCTTGAGGGATGCCAAGCAAGACCTGCAGTTGCCCCCATTGCAGCCATTTAGTTTGCTATGGGGGCCTTTGGTTTTCATTAACTACTATTTCCCTTGCCAGAATAATAGGGGATCTCTCCTACAACTATTCAGTACTTCTATGCCCTTGGCAAACTGGGCTTTCCAGTTGTTTTTTACACACCCAGATTGGAAGCCCAGTCTTACTCTAATTAGCAGATTCCATGCCAATTTTGGTTGATGAGGTGGCTGAAGATAGTCTGCATCACATTGTGGCTGATGATGTCTATATTGTTACCACCCAAGATAAAGTAAAAGAGTCAAAGCCGCTAGAAACTACTAAAGAATCTTGGGCTAAAGTATCAAAACCCTATGTCAGACGGATTTTCAATTTAGGGTTAAAAAGCAATACCAAATGTTCCTCTGACCTGCCCTCTCTACACGATGTACAAGTGGCTATTCTGAGGAAGACTTTGGCAGAAATTTTCCAGAGATCGTTTCAAATCTAAAGTCCCATTTAGAACCGAACAAACATTATAATTTTCACTTAGTAGAAATTCTGGTACCTACTCTGATTGTACATATGTGGATATATTGGTGAATAAGGTTTAGTATGGGCTATCGTTTATAGTAAAGCACCTATCAACATTGTAAGAAAAAAACTAGTCAGAAGACTGAATATTGCTCCTAATGTTGCCCACTATCAAGAATATGGCACAAAAGGAGCCCACACTACTAAGTCGCTTGAGGCCTACAGCATGCGGCCATTGCATTTTGGATCTAATGTAGTAACTGTGCTAGCTAAAGTATATCTGAATATGAGCTATGACATCATAATTGCACCAATTTCTTAAGAAGAATAGGTGTTTTCACAAGCCACAAGGAGGACACACTCACCATCTTGGGGCAAGTATCCCCTTATACTATAAAAAAAGTGGGAAGGCAGAAAAGAAGAAACTTTATCTATTTTTCAACCTGGCCTACAAGGATGGTATAGTCCCAATTGAATATACCAGTAATTGATCAAAGATCAAACCCCTACCAATGCAGATTTGAAAGTCAAAAGGAATCCATTTTTTAGCACTAGGTGGTCCCAATCTAAAGAGGTGATACATAAATCTAAGTCAAAAGTAATCTTATTACTCTTAATTCAGCAACTTTCTTTGCTTCCTAGAAATCAAGTAGTCGTCCCTACCAAACTTTCTATTAAAGATTTAAAAGGTCTATAGATAAATATTCCAGCCGTGGTCTAGATCCTTATTAGAGCCAAATATCACACCTGGTATAGTCATTCATGGACACAAAAAAATTCACGTCTTATGTGATAACTTAATGGATTGGCCATCACTATAAGGAGGCATCAAGTTATTGCCTACCTGAATTTATTCCTAACTACGGAAATTCACACCTTTCATGAATTTGGAACCCAAATGGGATAGATATTCCTTATGAAAAGACAATTGGCATCAATACTGTCATCCCTATAGCCAAATTAGGTACCTGAATGGCCCAAAAAAGGCACAAGTTCAAGATTTATTTCTCCAATACTGAGTAATATTTGCAGAGGAAGATTTTTCCCTAGGTTGTGCTAGAAACGTGATACAAACAATCAATACTGGTGATCATGACCCAACAGTTACACCTGATTAGATGTTCAAAAGCAGCAGAAGAAGTTGTCTTGAAAAAGAAAAAAAGGGATACTGGATTTTGGCATGTTGACCCCAACAAAGAACCCTTTGGCACCCAAATTTTAATAGTAAAAAAGAAGGACAAGAGCAAACAGGTTGTCATCTCTATTAAAAGATGAATAATATCTTGAAGAAGGATTCATATCCCCTTCCACAAATTGATAACGCCTTCATTGATTAGGAGGCGCGAAATCTTTCTCCACTACGGTCCTAATAAGTGTATATTGACAGATTGATATTCCCAAAGAGGAGCGCAAAAAGGCGCAATCATAACTTAAGAGGGCTTATTCAACCACAATGTGCCACAAGGGCTATGTGATGGCACGGCTACGTTCAAAGAGCAATGGACACAATCCTGGGAGATCTAAAGTTATTCTGTGTGTTGGTGTACTTGGTCAACATAAACGTTATTAGCCGCACCTTCATTGATCATCTGGAACATTTATAGTGGTCTATAAGAAATTAACAGCTGCTAACTTGAAAATCAAGCCCTGGAAGTGGCTTTTTATAAAGACCAATTGGAATCCTTGAGTTTTTTATATATAAAGAAGGACTTTAACCTCAGCCATCCAAACTAGATGCAATATCAACGTAGAAATGGCCTAATCTTCAAGCGTGATATATATGTTTTCCTGGGCATTATCAAAAAATATCGCCGATTCATTGACAATTTTACACAAATTGGAGAGCTATTTTTTTATCTACAGAAGGATAAGTCGCATTTGACTGGATCTAACCAGTCAAGAGCCATTCTATCAGCATCAAATGGCCCTAATATCATCTCCAGTTCTGCGATACCAAGGCTTTAATTGTGAGTTTACTGTCCAAACTGATGCTTCACTCATGGCAGTCAGAGCCATGTTGTCCCAGATAAAAGAAGACGGCGAGGGACATCCAATCGCCTTGGCTAGTCAGACCTTAAACTACCATAAAAGAAACTACATGGTGATGGAACAGTAAAGCTTAGCAAGCAAATATGCCTATAAGCAATTTCAGGTTTCTAAATGACATTCAATTTACAGTTGTAATACACCATCCTTCCCTAAGATGGCTTAACAGCTTGAAAAAGACTGAGGGCTAATTAACGCATTAGGAATTAAAGCTTCAAGCCTATAAATACATGATCAAGCATCATGCAGGGGTGAATCATCAAAAACTAACTGTTTAATATAAATACTTACCATCTACACAGTTAGTTTGGCCGCTGACAAGATGTTCCAGTAAATGATCAGTGGTGAATTCAAAGTTGAGCCCAAATATGTTCAAAACTTACTTTTAGAGCTATGACAGGATACAATGGTTAAAAAAAGAATGTTGTAAAAAGTGATGATGAAAAGTAGTCATTTTTCTAAGACCTTCAGCATGAATGGATATAGTAATGGCTGGAACCTTTCTTTTGCTTTTATAATTTATAAAAGTAGAATTTTGAGTTTTTAAATTTTACAGAAAACAGCCACTTGAATTGAGACCAACAAACAATGTTTGTATGATTGAAACCTGCTGCCCCATTGAGGTGTGATGGGGCGCCGCCTTCTGACGTTCTTTGGCCACCGCCAAAGTGCGCCCACCCTAAATCTGTAGGCCCTCCCAATGCCATTGGTCGTTATGCCCCACCTCAGGACTTAGCTCATCATCTCGTGAGCGCACAGGGGTGCTCTAAAGCCCTTTGGTGCTCCCTTGGAGCAATCTGCATTTCAACCTTCAGGTCAAGTATGGAAATTTTTCACATACAAAAGACCATCCATCATTGAGATGGTCATAGTGGTGTTTAAGACTGCCAATTTTATCAATTTCTGCCCTTTTAGGGCTATTTCAACCTGGGCTTCAGGCCTGAAGCCCAGGCATGGGCAGCGTCAAAGCTGCTGATCATATATATAGAACCCTGAATTCCACCATTTGTATGTGGCTCCCAGCTGATGCCACTCATAGGTTTAGTTTTCCTATTACCCTCCCATCTTTCTCTGGAACGCCTCTGCCACGAAATCACAGAGGGATTGACTATTTACGCCGAAGACCCTGTGCTTCAATTTATGGTGCCCACCGGGAAGATCATATAGCAGGGCCTCACGCCTTTGCAATAACTTGCCCATTCCATCACAAAACCCACCTTGTAATTCCCCCCCGCGCACAGCAATCAGGTCTGCCCCTGATCATCCCTATGGAACATGTCAAAAACGGCCACGCCGTCTGTTCCTTGTGCTTTAACCTTTATCATCTATAGCGCAAGTGCATGGCAGTTTCTGCTCCAGCTGCTTCTGCCAATCCCTCCTATGATGTCAGCTCAGCTGCTGTTTTGCCTACATTTTTGAGTGGGTATTGGTCCCCCCGTCCCAATCTTGGCAAATTCTGGTGCTGTTTCTAAGGTTGCAGCCAATAAAAAGATTTTTAAATTTACCTAACCATGACTGGATGACTGAACTAGTCTCAGCTGAGCTGCCATGGTTAACTGTGCACAGAGAATCAGTAGCCACCATCCTTTCAATTTCTGTGGCTGGGACAGCACTGACCAATTTAAATCTTTTAAAGCACTCAAATGGATTGATGCAGATCAGGCTTATAATGTGTCAGAAAATCGCTTTTACAGCAACAGGTGGCTCAGTTGGTTGGCAGGCCAATCAGTATGAAGACTGGTCAGCACTTGCCATTTTGCCTTAGGTTTCAGGGTCAGCAGCGCCAACTGATCCCTTGGCGTTGGCGACACGCCATTTGGGGATCCCCCAGCCTAACCCCAACCAACAAGAATAAATATAATCTTATATAAGAAGGGAGATTAGGC
>JAKSZP010017636.1:0-58052 GCA_022478985.1 Massospora cicadina
CGCTCAGGTCAAATCCAACATCAGTCAATAACTCGAGTGAAATTGGTTTTAGCCTATTTTACTAACTTGGATGAAAGTATCACCCTATTGGCGAGTCACTGCTTGGGCCCACTGCGGCATAACCCCAATTTCCCCGTCTGAGCTTAAGTACATTTTCCCCTGGCCAACATTCCTTGTTGATCGACTTCCCAAATAAACCTATCCCCTGTTTTAAGTCATTTTTTATTTTATAATATTTCGAATGCTCCTGTGTGTGAACCTCTTTGAGGAGGTCTCGCATTCCATTACCCTTGTCATTGTAAGGACCTTGCAGCTCTCACCTTGTGCACTGTTTGTCCACCAAGGATCTCTCCAACCTGGGCTGCCTAAACCCATCTGATATGTGCACCGCGTCACCCTTCTATGGGATTTTATTATAAAATTCACAATATTATGCCTCAGCGGTTATTGCTCTAGCACCCTCTGCTGGGCTCTAATCCCTCTGGCACTAACGGCTAGTTCCCTGGTGTTGGGCCTGTGCACTGAGCACCGCCACACTAGGAACTGGAGAGCTATAAACACTCTCCTTACAATATGACAACCTTACTCTGGGAGTGAGTTACTGCATGTACATTTGAAGAATCTTCATATGATACTAAAACAGAATCGCTTTCATTGTTAAACAAGGCCCTGTAGCCAGCCTTTTCTTGTTGATCAGGTGGGACTGGTGTCTTAGGCACAATAGAGCGTCCCGCATCTGTTGTGCTTGTTCTTTTCCCTCCTCCTGCACGGTATTGTGAAGGACTGAATTGACATTTCGCTGATGGCATTGGGAAGCAAATTGACCTTTATGATTGCAATTAAAGCAAGTAATCTCACTCAATGGGCGTGGGGCTCTCATATTTGAGTTTTGCTAATTTTTTACAGGCGGATTACTGTCAATCTTCTTGTTGGTTTTGAAGGGCTTTCCAACGGAGGCAGCAGGTCCTGATCTGTACCCAGTATTAGGAGGGCTGTAATTTTTTGAGCATCTGCGCAAATAATCAACCAATTTAGATGTTGCAAGGTTTTTCATGAAAGCAGGCAATAAAGTGTTTAACAAAATTTGGGTAAGGCTCTACTGCATGTTCTAGTGCAATCTTAGCGTCAAAATTGACCATAGCCCATGCGCCTAGGAGAACTTGAGCTTTGTGATAGAATCAATCTGCAATTTCGTCAATTGCTTCATCTTTCTTAAAGCGATGTTCATAAACTTAGATTTTCTGGTTAACATTCGTTCTAAACCTCAAAATTAATGAAGCACAGCCTCTTTGACTTCGGCATATGTTGGGTTTTCATTAATGTGAGGCATAATCAACTCAATGCTCCACTCATCCAAGCAGTTAATCATAGTGGCTGCTTTGTTACAGTCGCTGGCCCCATACATGGCCATTTTAAAGCGTTTGACAAATTTGGTAATACTTCTGTTCTTGTCAAAAGCAGGCAGGTTTGCTGTTTATAATTATTGCTTTCCCGTTCATGGTTATCACAATTACTTCTTTGTTGACTAGAGCCAGGCGTACTAGGGCGCTGAGGCATTGTATCCCAGTTTGAGGTGTTAGGGTTGGCCAAAGAAACCATATTGCTAAGCATTTGTTGACATGGCCCAGAGTCCATATCAGTAGCTATTTCTAAAGCTTCGTCCTCATAATATTTGGAATAATTTCCAGTCAAGTGGTTTGTAGCACACTGACAACGCCCATCATCCAGAGCTCAAATTTGATTGTTTATTTTGTTTTCCCAATTGACATGATTTCAGTTTTTTGACTTTAGTTTCACAATTTCCTCATTCAAGCTAGTAGCTTGTAGTTGCAAGGTGGAAATCACTTGGTCCTTTTCTTTTATTGCCTTCTTGCACTGGTTCAATTCTCCAGGGAGATTATTGTTCAGCTTATTAATAGCAGTAACATCATCATTGAGAAAATTGATCTGTAGATTAAGATGATCAATAGAGTCTTGATTTTTTCATTTTTTGCCCATTAACACTCAAATTGTGTTTGCCAGTAATTAATTTTTCTGGTGTATTCATCCTTCATCTGTGATATTTGGGCACTCAGATGTCGATACTGGTCACAAAATTCATTGTTATGGTTTAACTGCGCCTCTTGGTCTTTGTGATTAAGCCTCATGAACTCTGAAGCATTAATAGAAGTCTGAGTGATATTGCTAAACCAAGATTCGGTGACTCCTCTTTCTTCTAAGAAATTGTCATAGATGGGATGCAATCTGTCATTTAGCTCTTGTGCTAATTCTGCTACCCGGTCATTAGCCCAAGTGGCTAAATAATAATTTGCCTCCAAACTTGAACGGACCTCAGAAAAGTTGGCTTCCAAGTGCTCATTTAAATTTGGCCCACCTGGCTGGAGTTGCATGAGAAGTTTACCAACTCATTAATGGCTGCATGATGGCGGGTGATTGTCATCTGAGAATTTCTAGAGGTGGGATGTACAAATTCAATTAAGTACTGGGCAATATTCTCTATCCCGATTAAATTGTTTCATATCTGAGCTACACTTAATTGATGATGGGCTAGATATCTTATCCACAAAACATCTTGCTGTTGTTGGTGATAAAAAGGATTGCTACTATTGTCCACGGGCCCTTGTCCTATTTGATACCCTCTTAACAACTGCTGTTCAAGACGTTCCAGCTCTTTAGGTGAAATGGGTTCATTGGGGTAGGTAATAATGGGTACACTCTCCCAATTAATCTGGGACACAGTCATCTCAGTATTCCCATTAAGCCCGGTGATGGTTCTGAATAATTGATTGTGATTGCTCTCCTGCTTGGCGTGGTCACTATCTGCATTCCCAGCCATGAGCGCCACTTGTTGAATTTTGGTCCTCTTCAGATGGCTGGTTCTTCTTCTACAGTAGATGGAGTTTTGTATGTCTATTGTATGATGACAATAGACTAGATGTTGACTATAATTCAAGATATAACTCCTTTGTAATAGCAAATCTTATTTGTATTCCCCTGTCATTACTTGAATGATGGCACGCTTCCCTGATCTTGCTGATACCAAGTAAATCCTTGACTTAATACAATTTAAAGTATTAAACGCAAAAAGCTTATAAGTTAAACTATAAACTAGTGATAATAGTTGATTGTACTTTATTAGTATCAACTTGGAGATAATTTATAGGGTTTGATGTTCGCCACATCTTACCCATGACGTCTCATTTTCAATGTCACTTGGCCAAAGGAACAAATAAAATGTTTGTTTGAGGGTCTACAGATACTTTGACCCAGGGCATCTCGCACAGCCTCAGGGTCAGTGTAAATAATGTCAATATTCTCAAGATGGCATTTCAGATGCATCTGCAAATAGCTGAACCAATTTTTTTTCACAAGAAATTGGCAGCACATACCAAGGCGATTTGTATCACTAATTAGTAATTAATTTGATCAAAAACTCAACTGACATTAAAAACTAGTTTTGACATAGACCAAAAAAGTCCACATGCCTGAGTCATTAAGTCAAAACTTAAAGTTAAGTTTGACCTAACCAACAAAGCCCTTGAGCCCATGTCATCATAGTAAAATATTATTAAGTAAAATTGCTAGGCCGCAGATCCCAAGCTTTGCATAAGCTTAGGATATTCCTGATCCATAATCACTGATATCTGATATGATCCTTAATAAATTAAGCATGTTAACATTATTATATCTCTATCAAATATCCGATGATTATGCCCAGTCAATTACTCAGCGCTCATTAATGAATATTTTGATTAAAATGCAATTGCAAGCATTTGATATAACTTTAAAGAAAAGAATTTGAGAAAAAATGATGGTTGATAAAAACTGACCAGCCTTATTAGAATATTAAATAGGTGAAAAAGTTGCCTATTGTGATATATATGGTTTCAGAAGAAGAAACAAGTTGGATGCATTGTGGTCAGGTCTGTTTGAGATTATTGTCCTTATGGTGACATATGCCTACTCCATCAAGAACCTCTTGGATGGAAGGATAGTAAATGAGTCCATGCTAAGTATCTAAAGTAATGGATCGATGAAAAAAATAATAAAAAAAGAGTTTCTGAAGGACTGCTGAACCATTAAGTTGGATATCTCCTAATGATTTGGTTAAGTCTAAAAAAGGACCTATGTACCAAACTAGATGGTTAAGTCTTAAAAAAGTAAGGCCTCTGAATCATAGAAAACTGGTAGGTCTAAGAATACCTAGGATCCAGTTTGGGGGAATAAGATAAGAAGTTGGTCTGCTGAACTAGAAAAAGGTCAGGTCCCTTGAAAAAAAGGAAGTAAAAAAATAAAATATTGATAAAAATATGAAAAAATATTATTAACAAACGCATAGAAAAAATGATATCCACTTAATAAAAAATTTTCACTGATGTACTGACATACCTATTGACTGACTGTATGACTGACATCTGAAACCTTTGAGTCTGATAGGTTTAATCTATTTGGGTGAGTGGGTGAGGATTGCCGAATCTTATCAAATCTGAAATTATCGAGCTTGATGGGTCAATCTATTTGGGCAAGTGAGTGAGAATTGGCAATTATCTTTAAAAAATTCACCAAATTGCTCATCTGAAGCTAATTGAGTTAATAAGATTAATCTATTTGGGTGTGTGGGTGAGAATTGGCAAATAAGATTGAATCTGAAACTATCAAGTATGATAGGTTCAATCTATTTGGGTGAGTTGGTGAGAATTGGTGAATATTATCTAATAGCTCACCAAATTGCTCACCTGAAGCTAATCAACTCTGATAAGTTTAATCTATTTGGGTGATTGGGTGAAAATAGGCAAATAAGATTTACACTGAAACTATCAAGTATGATAGGTTCAATCTATTTGGGTGAGTGGGTGAGAATTGGCAAATATTATCTAATAAATAACTAATTGTCCACCTGAAACTCAACAAAAATAAGTATTGGAGTTTAAGTGATTAAGTAGTTAGGATAATCAGCTCACTAGCCATGAGGGTAACAGCGAAGCTGTTAGTCTGAGTGGCTCAAGAGTAGTGCTGGCACAGCCTATAGGCTACAATGTGAGCTTATCATCTGATAAACTTTAAATACTGTAGCGAAGCATGGGTATCTAGATGTTAGGTTTATAAATTTTAAAAACCTACTAATTTGGTTCACCTAATTAATTAATTACTTTTGGAAAGTTATGTAGAAGTTGATTTAGTAGTTTGGAAGATATGTCTCATGTTCAATGATTTTAAGTATAAAGAGATGTTTTAGGTAGCAGGTTGGTGTTATTTGATTGATTCATTAGGTTTTAGTTTGGCGAAGTGGTTAATGGCTTTTGTTTGAATTAATATGACACAGTTTAGCTTTGAGGGGTGATTAGTTATTGGTTGTTTTGATAATTTCAGTTAGGTTTGCCTAAGTGCTTGGTGTTTTTTAATTGATTTCAACGAGCAATTAGATTTGGCTGAGTGGTTTTGTTTGCCTATAATATAAAATCTAAAATAATAGATTGAAAATCTTTAATTTTTAGACACCATAGCAAAGCATGGGTAAACAGCTAGTAGTTTTATAAGATTTTTTTTATTGGTTATCCTTAATTTGGGGATAATTCCACCTATGTGGCTCTGGGAGAGGGAGGATGGATCACAGTAGAAGTAAACAACTTATCAAAATTTATGTGAGATTGGACGCTAGTGAGGGCTAGATTATTCAAAACCAAGTTCATTGAGCAGATGCAGATCCCTGCGAGAAAGCGACTAAGGGAAGAGAAATAGAAATATCAGAAGATTCCAAATGTGATACCCCAGAGTGGGGAGGGAAGCAACAGTACAAGAAGAGGCTGTCAGCGAATAACCCCAAGTAATCTCAATATGGCACCGGAGCCAGAATATTGGTCTTGAGCATTTGTTGATGGGCTTTGTCAAGAACACCATACATATGTGTCAGCATTGAGCAAGGTATACTAGGCGGGGGTTGCTGAATCATGTCCCTTATTAAAGCCATCAGTGGAAGATACCGATGGGACATGCCAGAAACAAGATAGTCATGCAAGGAGTGAATGGCACCTTACAGGCAATGACTATGAGCTTTTTGGAAGATGAAACAGAATAAGCAATGGAAGAAGAAGATGCTGGAAGCTTCGTGGCCCAACTTCAAAGAACTTGGCTGGTAAAGTGAATAGCATAAGCTGCAACATCTCAATCTAGGATGTTTACAAGATTAGAAGAGTTCAGAACTATGAACATAGCCTCAGTGACTTAGGCCCTTGATTCTTCATAGGGGAGTTTAAAATGTATGCTATTGCTGATGGCTAGTTAAGTGGCCAAAACAGCTGGCTTGTAAAATTGACTGAGTTGGAAGAGAAACTTCAGAAGCAAGACTGATCCGGTGAGGAAAAACAATTGAGATTAAAGTACATTGCTTCAGGAGATTTGATGATGATGTTAAGAGAATCTGCGAATGGAGCTGAATCCAGTAGAGTTTTGAAATCTAACTTGGTAATTGACGACATAGGAAGGATTGGTTGCAAGTCATTTGAGATAATTGCTAACCTGGTTTTGTTGGCTTGGTTACTGTTTCTGGTAATTCCATAGAAGGACTTGTCACAGGTACTTGACTGGGAGTATGAGTCCTAGAAGGACCATAGAAGAGGTTTTGGCGTGCAGCTCAACTCATCAGCTGGAAGAGCAAAGGTCTTTATCAGACATGCTATTAAGCAGCTGTTGGTACTGAGACTCAGAATTTGATATATGAGATGGACAAGAGGGGAGATGTCAGACTTATATGATAGTCAACACCATGCACTCTAAAATCAATTAAGCTCTACTTTCGGAGAAATTAATCTTAAAATTAATGGGATAATATCTTCAGAGAAGAATTAAGAATGATATTAGACAAGAAGTCATTATGAGAAAGTAACAATAGCAGATATAAAGGAGCATTCTTAATTGTGCTGTGAAATGAACTTTGGCGGCAAGAACATCCTGTTGAGTTAAGGAGGAAGATCAGGAAATTGGGGGTGCTGGACCAAGAATCCTGAATATTATAGAAGGTCATATGCCCTGACAGGGGGAAACTGGATCCCAGGATTAGTATCGTCATGAGTAAATTGATCAGCCCAGCATGACAGAAGATCATGGGTACCACGCTCTGAGTAGGCATTAGTGAGGAGGAAGAGTAAAAGAGCCGCATGCTGAAGGTCAGCCCCCAAGCAGCATTGAGTACTGATTGATTGTACTCCACTTAAACAAAGGAAGTATTTGACCGAGTGTCCAAAGTGGTGTTCTCCTGCCCCAATCCTTTTCTCACTGGAAATCTAGGCAAGAGGGGGGATGTGTTGGATTTTTTGCCCATATTCCCAGCTGACTAGATTACCAGGATCACTAGGGGAAAATTCCCTATAGTGAAGTGAATTAGATATTGGTTGACCCTGACTCAGAGTAACAATGTTCAGCGGATTTTAGGCTATTCACCTGGGTCAGATCCATCAGGGATCAATCCAGATGAATACTTAAGATCTCATCAGGTAGAGTTGCCAATGAAATAGGGGCATCTGATAGTTGATAGATGATTAACTATCATGTGTACCAATTGGTATTGGTCTGGTTTCATCACCAACTGATTGAGAATTTAAGGATTAAGTTGTAAGGCAAGTGAAGCCACCTGCAACTAGCGAATCAATCAGTTGGTGAGTGACCTGCCTTAATGAGTAATAAGTCCCATTACCTAAGCAGGTTGCTTGCCAAATATAGTTGGTTCGCTGAGATTGAGAGGGAAATGTTAGGGAAACGTTTTCTGACTCCTTCCATTTTAGGTCTTGAGGATGTTAATGATGTAAACCTAGCCAGGATGTGGAAGACCATCGCTGATGAGATGAGGATGAATAGTTCAACAGCGATGGCTGCCATTTCATCAAAGAGTTCCAACTAAAGGTTGGGTGCTAAATTCCCACTATAAATTCCCCTAAGAATTTACTAAATAAAAAACACTTTACAGAACATGAATTACCAGAATATTATCTTAATATACTTTGTCAGAACCAATTTTAAGTTCTATTCTTTATCAGAGAAATTATTGCTGCGTTTTTAATTGGGAGACTCTTTAGGATAAAAAGTAAAGATCTGAGTGGGTATACAGAGAAGAGAAGCTGTCAAATTGGGAATTGCTGACAAATATATGTCATCAGAGAAAACCATAAACAGGGATCTGAGCGTGGATTAAGTTAGATATTACCAGGGAACAAATCCCTATTAAGCAAATCCTAAGTATTTTGAGAGGAAATACTGGCCAGCGTTGGGCCTAATACTAGTACTTTATTCGACTAAAGATAATAGTCTCCATACTATTATCATATGAATACAGCTCACTATCATACAACGTGGAGAATTGCATGACAATGAACCTGTGCAGTTAATTAATTTAGGGTTTATCAGCTTAGAATAACCAATTACCATATAATTTTAACAGCACTCAAACTGAATCTTCAAGAATTGTTGAATCAGTTGGCCATCACATTCACAGTTTGGAAGCCAACCAACGCTTTAATTGAATCAACAGTAAGTGGCGAATCAGTCAGCCATAATTTTCATCAAAATCTAAATCTGAATTCAACTGGAACTGGCTAAATAGCATTTAAACAGAAGAAAAATTCCTACCATTATCTGCTGATGGTCAAATGAAGACTGGAGTGATAAAATGGTTTGAAAATGAACCAAAATCTACCAAGAAATTGGTAGTAAATAAGCTCAGACCAGTAAGCCTAACCAACCTGCCAAAATTTGAGTATTAACTGGGAAGGCCCAGCAGAGGCCAGTGCGCAAATCCAAAGGAATGTCAGCGTCTCTGTCTGGGGTTCCCCCATGGGGAATCTGCTAAATTAATTTATATTTAAATTTAAATGTAAATGTAAACAAGAATAATCGAGTGAAGGATGCCTCAGGTGCATGGCAGAAAAACTAGTGCCAGCACCCTCCACCATTGCCCCACGTGAAGCTGCTTTTGTTGCTGAAGTGAAGAAGACATGAGCTGAAACACGGGCACAATGTGCACTCCCTCATTCCAATCTTGCTCATGCAGTTAGGGTCTACTATGGGCATAATCAAGTTGATTTTTATAGAAGGGATAAATTTTAGCTATTTGAAGCAATAGAAAGAACCTTTCCAGAGAACACCACCATTCATTATGCAGTAAGAAAGCCACTATATTGATATAGGGTTTACACTGCAGCAGATGCAGACTGTGCAGCCTCAGTTATAATTGAGATTCCACATAGCTCTTCATATATTTAGAACTAGATCTAAGTTTGAGAAAATTTTCTGGGTAACTTTCTCAAATCTGCCAACTATGGTGGATCCAGAATCTCTTAAGCTTGCGCTTCATTGGGGATTGATGGTATTTGGGTCAGTTCTATCTTTACACTTGTGTACACCAGCCTACTACGCCCCAACCGTAATGGATGGGAAAACCTCAGTTCTGACCTCCTATATTAAAAGTTTCTTTGATGCAATGACAAGCAACCAAAGCGGCCTAACCGAGTAGGGAGAGGTTTGGGGCACCAACAGCGCCAAGCTTTGCTTTCTACTCATTGGTTATGTTCATCCTCTGGGTTCGTCCAACCCAATCACACAAAAGTTCCTCAAAATCGAACACCCAAAAAATGACCAACAGGTATGTGAGGTATGCAAACCCCAGAATAACCTTTATTTTTAATCAGGATAAACAAAAGGGCCTGCTGACCAGAACTCATCTGGTGAGCAACTGACAATGCTCCTCAGGAAGGGAATAATAGGGGTGAATATTCAAAGTGAACTTCAGAATTGGCAGGTGCACCTTATAAAGGTCACCCTTGAGAGCCTCACCCAAGTCATTGTTTAGGCTTACACAAGCCTAATCTACAACTTGGGTGAGTCACAACCCAGCTTCTGAAATGACCAAACTAAAAACATCTTTAAAAAAATTTGACTCAGATTCAGAAACTTTGAATCTGAGTCAAATTGTAACAATTGAGATGAACTTGATTGTTACATCACCCCCAATAGAGAAGGGCCCCTCCTAAAGAGGGGCCCCACAGTGGAAGGTTACCACGATGAGGGCTTCCTGGGGCAAGTTACCTCGAGCCCCAGGAAAATTAGCCCAAATAAACTTTGGGCCCCTCTAGGGAAAATATAAATGACAAGATTGAATTGGGACTGGGCTGCCAGATTCAGCCACCCAGCATGAGGATGCATGTCCAGCACATGGCTGTTTTGTGCTCCTCTCCTAGGCTCCTGTTGGCGATGGTCTTCCCATTCTGAATAGGAAGGCACTTTTGCCAAAAGAAGCATGAGAGGGCACACAGTCCAGCGCAGCTGGATGACCCTGGCCCGAGGACGCACACCCAGCACTTGGCTGTGTTGCGCAACCCATCCCAGGCTCCTGTTGGCGATGGCCTTCCCATCTCAACCAGTAAGGCGCTTTCTCCAACAGAAGTGCAAGAGGGGCTCAAGGTACAGCGCAGCTGGATGGCCATCCCCTTTCCAGGTGGACCATCCGTGAGTGAGGGAGCACTTCTGGGACAAGTCCCCTCAGTGCCAACCAAATCCCTGGTGAGCGGAAGGCCCCACCAGGATTTTTAACTGATGGTCACTTCAGATCCATGTTTTTCCATCAGTCACCATTTCCCACTAGCGCTGGTTCCTTGACAACTGGGACCAAGTGACCACTGAGGTCAGCTGAACTGGGGATTGGAGGCGTGCAACGCACATTTGACTTCAGAATAATGTAACGGATGGAAGAACCCCAGTTCTGACCGCCTATATTAACAGTTTCTTTGGTGAAATGACAAGCACCAAAGCGGCCTAACCAAGTAAGGAGAGATTTGGGTACCATCAGCGCCAAACCTTGCCTTCTACTCATTGGTTATGCACATCCTCTGGGTTGGTCCAACCCAACCATACAAAGGTTCCTTAAAACCAAACACCAAAAAAGACCAACTGGTATGTGAGGTATGCAAACCCTGAAACAACCTTTATTTTTATTCAGGATAATAAAAAGGGCCTGCCAACCAGAGCTCATCTGGGGAGCAACTGACAATGCTCCCCAGGAAGGGAATGCTAGGGTGAATATTCCAAAGACAACTTCATAATTGGTAGGCGCACCTTATAAAGGCCACCCTTGGGGCCTCACCTGATTCATTGATTAGGCTCACACAAGCCTAATCTACAACCTGGGCGAGGAACAACTCAGCTCCTGAAACTACCAAAATAGAAAACAATTTTAAAGCGATTCAACTCAGATTTGGAAAATCTGAATCCAAGTCAAAATGGAACAATTGAGATGAACTCAATATTTATACCAACCAAGTGAGCTTATATTGCTAGAGCATCATTTATCCCTAACCTGATTGTGGCCCGCAACATGGAGGCTATCCCACTTATTGCGGCTATTGGATCCAGTTCAGAAATCTTCTTTGTTAATACTGATCAGGCACAACTGCGTTGCTTATGGTGTAATGCTTTGGGACACCTATATTTTAATTGTACAGATCGTAAACAAGATCTCTCATCCAGTATTCAGCCCCAGTGACAGGTTTTAATGCTCCCATATAGAAGCAGCGGCGATTCCACAACCAACCCACTGGGTACTGGTACAGGATCCAACCCCTTTTCCCTTTGTGTAGCAGTTGAGTAGGCACAGCCAGTAACATAACTTTACTCCCTTAGTGCGAAAACCCCTCTACTTATGGAAACCTCTTCTAAATTTTCAGACCCTTCACCATCCCAAAATAAGCGCAAATCTGCTTCTCATCAAGTTAACAAAGGGGAAGCCAGGTCAGGGGGTGGCATCTAGAACAAACTTAGAAACATAAAATACCACAAGTGTGGAACAGATATGTAGTACCTCAAATAGTGGTAGAGTCTCCAAGACATTGACATTCCACCATCTAAGGGTATTTCAACTCAGACGTCATTCTTGGTACTGAAGGAGGTACCTATGGACACTTATATATAATATGATTCACAAATGAAGGAGTCTATGGAGAACCCTCAAGATACTCCAGTGCAAAGAAGAGGGTGTAGTATCTTTGGCTGGCTTACAGGCTCCTCAGGACTGTCAACTCAGGATCATCCCCATCCTCATTGATCATCACATATTGCTGCAAAGAGTCAAACAAAAGGGCTAAAAATGAGCAGCTTTATGGATGCGGGTGGAGGCTCCGGTAACCCCCAGGATATGGAGGGGGACAGCTATGAGGCCCTGATGGGCACCCTGACCCTGCAGCCATTTTCTTTTTAATGGTCTGCAATATTACAAATGGAGAGCCCACTTTCTCTGTAACTTCAGGTCTACTCACATGGATATTGCAGCCATCCAGGAGCCCCATGTCTCCCCTCTGAAATAAAATCATGGAACGCCCAATTTTAAGATAACTTCTGTTGGACACACTATGCGGCCCTTATCATCCTCAACCTCTTGGTGAAAACCCACCAATTTTTGAACCATTTTAATGATCGCCTTATATTGGCTAAATTATCAACCCCTGAATTAAATTTCTTTGTTGCAAGCATATACCTGCCAAATGCAGGCCAAAAGCAGGACCATTTTTTTAGAACTGCTCTACTACAACCCCCATGCAATATTGTTCTGATTGTCAAGCATTTACCTTTGCAGCCTAAAAATAAGAATGCTGAAAGTTGAGTTCTGCCAAAAAAGGGAAATGTCAGCCATTTGCAATTTTCTGATGTCATTAAGAGTTCATTTATTGAAAAAAAAAATGAGAAAGTCAAAGAAATTGGCCAAAAGTCCCTGGCTAATTCTCAGTGGAACCCCGTTAGTTGTGGAAACATCAGTTTAAAACCTGTATGGGTACTCATAATAAAATAAGCTGGTCGGATTACTCCAACCTCACCATGGACCTTGAGGGAATTATTGGAAGGCACTCCCCCAACACCATCAAAGTCCTCAATGCACCTGTGTGGGGACCCCCTTTATAGTTTTGGAGGGGGTCCCCCAAGGTGCAATAAATTTCTCAGGATGTGATTGGCTTAAACTTATAAAAACGTTACCTCATGGGTATGTTTGGGCCAATCAGAATTCCTCTTCCTGCTTTTCTTTCTCATAAAAATCACTTTAGTTACTACAATTTGATTTGAACAGCAAATTTGGATAATCACACGCAGGAGAGATGGGCGACTTTATCAATAAAAATAATACAACATGGGTGAGTGTCGCAGCGAGTGGTGCGCTTAACGGTGCAACTAAGGGCAAGAAACGCCCTGGAGGGGGACCAGGAACCCAATCCACAAAGAAATTGAAAACCCAGACGGTGTCTGGGTTTATGGTATTCACTGTAAAGCATGCGCAATATATGTACATTCAGTTCAACCAACCCTTGTCAAAGGTGGAGCACGGGATTAGACTCTTCCTTGGGGATGAGTCACCAACCCTGTGGGAGAAGACATGTGAGGCACAGCCCTCACTTTTCCCTCACACGGTGTATGTAGCCACCAACAACATGGGCCATGGCTGGATCAATATTGGTTTTGAAACAGCTGATGAAGCCAATGCCGCAGCAAAAGTATGTGTGGAAATTGCCCTCCCTGAGGGCAAAAAAATTGTGTGCACCGCGCGCACCAGATGGAACAAAGAAAAACTTTGCTCATCTCTTTTGACTCGCTCCCCACCAACCTTCCTCATAAGGTAATTGAGGAAGAGCTCCGCAAAGGTCTTGTGGCCTACAGAGAAATTCAGTAACTCAAATTACAGCAATTTCGCCTGATGCCCAACCTGTGCACAGGCAAAGCTGTTGCCATAATCAACCCCTTCCCAGAAGTGGAAGAGGACTTATACAGAATTCCCCACACAGCAGAATTTCACTTTGCAGATGGGGGCCAGTCAGCCACATTTCAAGTTACACCAGAATGCGCACTGCCCATTTGCAACCACTCTGGCTCACTGGGCCACAAGGAACACGCATGCCCTGTGAAAGAGGGCTTAATGGAAAATGATTATTATGAGGAAGCAATGGATGAAGATAATGAAAACTTCGCCAAAATAATTGACGGTCACCACCCATTCCGCTGGGGAGAAGATGGACTATACTCCATCGTGGACCCAGTTACATGCAAAGAATGTAAAGCAGCACAAAAAGCCCGCAAGCGAGCAGCGGCCAAAGCGACGGCACACGTGGAGTCTGCCATTAACCCCAGACAAATTTGGGAGGATATTTCGTATATTCACCAAGCCAACCAATCAGAACAATATGCCCAGGTCAAAAATTTCACAGTAACCTGACTGAGTCACAAAGTGACATCAGTCATGCACATACTGAGGAGCAAAGCAACTGCAATTTGGGCGAAAATGCGGTGCACAATTCACCAAAGTTGAACCTCAAAAATATAGAATCCAATCAACAATCCGCATCAAATCAACATGAGACCTGTGCGGGAAAGGTTGATGCAAATGCAAAAAACTGCAATTTCCATGAATCATTGGGTCAGATCAAGGGAACCAATAATGGCAGTAAAAGTGTTGGAGTACAGACGCGGAGCATGGCCAGAATGAGCCGCAGTGGGATAGGGCCAGAGGGCCCTCCCAACCACTCCTGAGGCGCCGCGGGCACCTCAGTGTCAATAGGGATGCTAAACATCACGGGAGCCAGGGCTCATACATCCCAAGCCAAAAAGCTGGATTTCCTGCGAAAACCTCTTGTAGACATCTTGGCCATCCAAGAAACCCACTGTCTACAAGGGGAAGAAGGATCCTGGTCAACCAGGGTCGCACCATCACAATCAGTATGGACGCCTCACTGTGGGGTGATCATCCAAAACAACAAAAAATTTAAAATTACAAATTTGTCATCACACTTACACGGTTGAATCCTGGTAGCAACAATCACATGCCAAGAGGAAATAATTTTGATAGCATGTGTCTATGCACTGTGCACCACAACCGAGAGAAAACAATTTTTTGAAAACATTCCAACTCCCACTCTCCCATCAGATACCATTTTGTTAGGCGATTTCAACTGCTGGGATAACCCCAATACGGATTGATGGCCTAATCCCAGGGGAAACCCACCTGGACACATTGAATTCCGCACAATGAAGGCATCTCTTGGCCTACAGGATGCTCTCCCCCCAGTTCACCACTCCTTCCCCACATGATGCGGCCCAACATATGCGAGGGAGCGCTCATATTGATGAGTTGCATTGACCACATCCTCGTCCCGCAATCCCAACGCTCAAGAATCTCCAAATTTACAACAAAAAAGATCAATTTTTCTGATCACCGATTAGTTATGGTGCAGTTAGCGCCAACCCAATCCCACACACAGGTGTCGCCTTGGAGAAAGCTTCACCCAGAAAATATAAGATTGCCCGAGATATCTGACTGGGTTGAAAACAAGGCTACAAACCCAGAATTCACAGCCCCATTCACTTCGGATCCCATCAGAACATGGGAAAATTTCACAAAAGGATTTAATCAACAAAACCTGACATATTGCATCACATAAGTACACCGCGGACACGGCCACAATCAATTGTACCTTGGTGGAACTAGACCACCTGGAGATAAATACTCTGAGATCTGGTTATAGCCCCAACTGGGGATGCAAATGGGCAGAAATATCTGCCCGACTTAACAATCTCATCTTTAAACACCAACACAGAATCAAAGTATCAAACAAAGGTGAGTTCATAAAGGAAGGTGAAACCTAATTTGACATACTTTTTGCACCAATTTCACTCCCGTGGAAACCAGCCCACGTGCACACAGGTCCACAAGACCAACGGCACTGTGGCAACTGACCCTGAGGAGGTCAAGGCGGAAGTACACCTTTATTACACCGAATTATATTGTGAAACACCAAAAGATTCACAAAAAATTAAAGAATTTATACAAACTGCTGAGATACAAAGTACACCACTGAATTACAACATACTATCCCTAATTACATGGGAGGAGCTTTGGGAGACAATTCGCAGTGCACCACATAGGAAATGCCCAGGCCTGATGGGATACCCTACGAATTTTACAAAAAATATTTTCAACAAATCACCCCCCTCCTATTGGCATCGATGAACCAGTGTTTGTTGGAAACACGCCTACTACCAGGAGGCCATGAATCCTACGTTATAACCTTGTATAAAAAGGGTGACAAGTTGGACCTGGCCAACTGGCGCCCAATTGCACTCTCCAACACTGACACTAAAGTTCTAACAGAAATTCTAGCAGCTAGATTAGGCGCAATTGCATCTGACGTCCTATCACCCAACTAGTTTGGGTTTATACCAGGGCGTTCAATCTGGAACAACATTCACCCTGTTGCAAAAATTTTCCAATCCAAAGCAACTGGTGCCCTAGCCTTTTTGGATCAGGAAAAGGCGTATGACCGAGTTAGCTGGCCATACCTAAAAAATGTCTATATGCCTTCAAACTCCCACCAAGATTCGTAAAATGGGCGATGCTCCTAACAGAATCTGCAACCATGGCTGTATGCGGCCCTGGATTCCTAACAAACAAGATTAAACCACACAGAGGGCTCAAACAAGGGGATCCCCTCAGTCCACTGCTATACACTTTCAGCTTGACCCACTCCTCTGAGTAACTGACTCACGTCTCATGGGGATAACCGCACAAGGACAACCAACAAACAAGATACTGGCCTTTGCGGATGACTGCATAGCAGGTATAGCAAACAATGAAGATGCCCGACAGCTGGAACGCACTCTAGAGGAATACTCCAAGGTGAGCAATGCATCACTCAACAAAAGAAAGACAGAAATCATCCTCTTAGGCAAATACACAAACAACTGGGCCACAACATCAGAACCTCATACCAACACACGAAGAAAAAACCCAATCATTTTACCCTTTGCAACACCTCCCACAACCACTCCTGTCCAACACCTTGGAATTTGGCTAGAATCAGGGGGATATGCTAACGAGACAATGGAAATTAGCCTGTTACAAAGGGTATCCAAACGCATCGCCTCCCTCAAGGGAAGAACCCCAGGATTAACAGGGCGAGTTATAGTTGCTAACTCGCTCATCACCCCAATAATATGGTATCCAGCCCATGCGATCGTCTTCTCACCTACCTTTATAACTTCAATCTGCGCGCTTATCCAGGGCTGGCTGTGGCCCAGCTCTCACCATCCTATATGGATGGAAACACTATTTGGCCCACGCTCAAGTGGAGGCATGGTACTAATAGATTTCAAGAGCCACGCCAATCACATCCTAGGTACCTGGATAAAGGAAGTCCTTGCTCCAGACCTCCTGCAATAACATTGGTCCAGAGCAGCAAGGACTAACTTTGCACAGGCGCTCAAATTAGCCAACCCATATAGCCCACTCAGACTACTTACATACCTTGCCAAAACCCTACTGCAACAGGTCTGCATGGAACCTCCCCTCATTTCAAACATATCCTCTGAACTATCCGCCGCATGGGATGGACCATAGAGAACACGGGTACTATACAGGGAAGGGGATGACACAGCCCCCAATTCAAATTAAGAAACTCAGAAAACCACCCTTAGAGAGATATACTCGCAACAACCCCAAACATAGCTAGGATAGAATACCTAGATATGTTGGACATTCCCTATGATTTAACCAAACACAGAAGGCAGTGTGGAAAATGACTCACCACCCACTCCTACAGCTGAGTATAAAAGCAAATGCCTAGCGCTTTCTGAGAAGGACCTATAGGATGGCGGACCGCTCCAACTCCCTCCATGAAACATGTGCAGTATGTGGAGGGGAGGGATCGCTACATTACCGCCTAGAAACATGCCCCCCAACCAAGGCTATATGGCAGGAAGTCGCACGCCTGCTTAAGATGCAAAAAGAACAGGAATTCTCGATATCAAAGAGCATCTTCGCGCTCCAGATTGAGTCACCAATCCCATCTACCCTCTGCTCCCTAATAATACCCATTGCAATGTGGACAATCCACACAATTGCATTAGATGCGTTCAAGGGCACGGTCACAACCATTCATGGGGTTATTAACAGATTCCATGTCCACTTACTGGAGCACTTCCAAGCCTGGCTCTATGGATATATGAGACCAAGACAAAAAGCGCTCATAGAATCATGGTTCCCACTCTGGTTCCTCCACACAGACCCTTTCCTTCACACCTGCTCCATAGCAGGGGAAACCCCCTCAGAATAGCGCACCAACCCCCCCATACCTGGCAGTCCCGCTGGCAACAGGAGTAACTTGAGTACCCTAGGGTGCTCAATTTTATATTTGTCAGTTAATTCCTTAGTCTTACATATATTTGGTAATGTCCGTCCCCTGGTTGGCTTACCTCAGTTAAATAAAAAGAATTCCTCTTCCTTCATTCCGCTGCCCTGAAGCGAGTTCCTGAGATATGATAGGTTATTTCTGCATATTTCCTAATTTGGACTCGTGTACATTATTCCAAAAATATTCCCAGATCCCCCCTCAACCCTCAAAATTACTTTAAATATTAGTTATTCAGAGGTTAAGGGGCATCGTTTCTCCCTTATTGCACTCATAATAAAAATCCTAAAAACCATTTTATTAGCGCTTCATTTTTTATTTTAATTTATTATAGAACATTTGTGGAAACCAGCTGGCGCAAAGCACCAGCGAGCAAAAAACAGCTGGTCTCCCACACTGATAGTGGATTTAACACAATACTGTGTTGGGTACGTGACACATTTCCTCCTGTTACACAGTACAGAAGAGGTACAGCTCAGCTTCAAAGTTTTCTAAAGTCAGGTGGTTTTATGGATGCCTCCCCCCTTCAGCATCTGGCCTTAGCTGTATGTCTCAGATATAAGGTGCAGGTCAGAAATCTACATCAGCTTCATGGATTGATATGTCCCTAGTGGTCCCCTTGCTAATTGGTCGAGTTTCTTCTCCCATAACCTGAAATAACACTATAAGGGATCACAGATCCATCACAGTGATCCTGAAAGCAATCCTCAGACCATTGAGAAGATTTTGGCCAAGAATTGCTCCAGGGCTCTTGAACAACTAGTTTGCAAGAGAGAAGATAAATGCATCCATATGTGAGCCAGAACACCTGGCCTCGCCTCATTTGCAAACTTTGCAAAAATAATGGGCTGATACAAATTAAAGAATTTAAATAGGTAGCCTACAATTGTGCTAAGGCGAGAATGATGGTAGCCCAGTCTAAATTAAGATGAACAGAAGCTAGAATAAGACCCAAAAAGAAATTGCCAACTGTTGCCTTTCTCTCAATGGTTGGAGGCGTGGGAATTGGCCCAAGAGCATACCAGAATTAGCTAACTGAGAAAGAATAATGGTCAGCAAAATTCACATCATCACGTTACTAAACCCAGTGGTAAATCCCCACCCTTTCTTCTACCAGAAGCAGAAATCCCACTCAAAGGATCAGGAGATTGCAACCCTGATGTTGGGGACCACTATCACCACATGCAAGGAGGAAATCAACAGTGAAAACTAACGTTACTATTTAACCCTCTTCAAAGATTCCTGGGTAAGCCCAGCGGATGTTCATAAATTCATTGGAAGAGCTCTGGAACCACTGATTAATTTTTCATTGGATAAAGAACCTCTTGCGCCTGTAAGGAGAGTATCTATAACTCTTCTATTCTCAGAGTGATAGTGCATGATGCACAGGGCCAACGCCAGGAAACTAGTCGTTAGTATAAAAGTTACCAGAGCCCAGCAGAGGGTACTTGAGCAATAATGACTTAGGTCAAGGAGGGTTATCATTAGAGGGAGTAACCAAATAGGAGCAACGCGGTGCATGGAGTGGTAAGGTATAGGCTTCCTAGGTTGGAGGGAACCTGGGTGGCCCAACGGTGCATGGGCAGATAGATTTATCATAGTTATAATTAAAAGGTTAAAATAGTGCAAGACCTCTGCGAAGGAGTCTATGCACAGGATTGTCCAAGATAACATAAATATAAAATAGTGTACTAGCGAAGGGGTTTATAATAAGGGAAGTCAACCAATGGGAGAGATTAGTCTCCACTTGAGGTATTTAAGGGATTTGGGGTAAACAATCAATTGAAGGAAGTGGGTCTAAGCCAAGGCGCATCAATAGGTGCATGCTTCTATTGGGCAATACACTGTACTTGGTAATCAACTGAACTTGGGTAATTGATTGTAGAAGCAGCCAACCCAAGATGGAAATTTTGAAAATCTAATGGGTTTCAAGACCCCATTTACCTAAAAACTGAAGCGAACCATCTTCGTTTACCACAAAGCTAGTTCATTTTAATGCACCTGCTGTTATACAGGGCCAAAATTCTCTTGCATCCTTAGGACCAACCTGAGCATACTTCTCCTTAACCCAGCGTTGATCTATGGTATTCTTGAAGTCAGGGAGGCCTAACAACTTTACCTTCTTGGCCTCCCAACATGCTGCTTTGTCTTTAACATTGTTTTCAATTATGATGTCATTATTCAACAATGACAGCACTAATCACAAAGCAAGAAGTAATGGAAATTCTACTTCACAGTTCACGCCTGAAGGCCCCAGGCCCATATGGTATCCCATTTAAGATGTATCTATTAGATCCTGTTACAAATACAAAGGCCCTCCAGTCCCTCTTCTCGACCCACTTGGAAGAAGAGGGAGCACTTCCTGACTCAAGAGGCTCAATTATGACCATTATCCATAGTAATGTGAGCCGAGAGGACCTTGCAGACTAGCTACCAATATCCCTGTTGAACTAGAACCACAAACTATTTACAAACTTCTAACAAACCCCATGACTAAGTGGGCAGCACCACGCCTCAACCCAGCTCAACATGGCTTTATCCCAAGGAGATCGCTTTGGAACAACTACAATGAGCTTCTGGCAACCCTGTCAGCTACTTAGTCTCAAACGCATGGAATTGTAACGCATTCTTGAGATGGAAAAAGCATATGATTGGTTGAATTGGAAGTATCTTGACACCTCCCTAATTGTCTCCACATCCCACCACAAGCCAGGAAATGGCTATCAGCGCTTTACGCCCAGTTTCACACTTAGGTACTGTCCTCAACAGGATTTACAGCAGCGGATATGGTTGAACAGAGTCTCCGGTAAGGGGATCCATTGAGCCCAATCTTGTTCAACATAGCTTTGTATCCTCTTTTGGCCCTACTCTAGAAAAAGCTGGAGGGTATTCAGGCTCCCTGGGAACCCCCTCCCCCACCTGCACCATAGCCTTTGCTGATTACATAGCAGTGGCAATTGGATGTAAAAAGGACCTAGATCTTGTTATGGAGGCCTTGGATCGCTAGTCCAAGGCGTCCAATGCAAGTGTTAACACTTCTAAAGCCATAATAGTGCAAGTGGGTACCCCATCGTTTCCCCCTTCTTTTGGTTTGGAACCTACCCTGGGACACCTTTTGGCAACTAGGTGTTCTCACCTCACCACAATGGGTTGAAATCAAGGATAATGAGGAATTCTTGCTCAATGCAATGAGCTCTTGTGTATTTAGCTGGGGCTGCTGGCGTAACACCCCCAGGGATGCTCCCTGATGGCGAATATTTTTCTTCTATCAAAGCTATTGTTCATCGCTCATGTCTGCCCCTTTACAGACAGTTTCTACACGAGGTTGAATGTGATACTTCGCTGTTGGATATGTGGATCCAACCACCCACCCACAGCTCTGATTATCATATCCTGACCCACCGTGAAGGAGGCCTTGGCCTTTTGGACACTAGGTCTCATGCCACTTCAATACTAACGGGGTTCCATAAGCCCATCATTTTCTGGGATATGACTCCTATGCCCCATTGGGGTCCAGCCTTACTCCAGGGTTTAGTGGCCTCACTAGGGCTCCCACAGGCCTCATAACAGCTATGGGGAAATGGCTAACAAACCATCCAGGCCTCCGCCTCAAACCCACATCAAGTTTTTACTGGAACCAGGATTTTTGTGCTTAAGAGGGAATTAGTATGGGTTACCACGCCTTCTCTTATACAAAGGAGTGGCCCTGGAATCAGCTCCCATCGTCACATCATGGTCCATAATGGTAGGATTATTATCTCCCACCTCCACCCTTTAAACAGACCCCTAATGCGGCCTCGCCTCCTTGAAGTTTTATCCCCCACTATGGAATGTGATCTCAAGGCGCTCTGGAAGTACTTTACTCACCTGTTCTCTAAGCAAAAATGGTAAATATGCTGTGGCATGTTGTACACATCTCATAAAGGACAGGGGATCAAACTGGTCCTACTTCCAGCACAAAAGCTGCCCGCAATGCGCATAGCTGACTGACACCCACATCCATCGCTTCTTTACTTTCCCCATAGCCCCTTTCTGGAACAAGGTCTGCAAACTTTGCAAGCAGAACCCTGGGTAGGGCACCCTGTTTAGGATTTCATGTTCAGCCTCTCACTCCCCAATTTCTCCCAATCATTAAGGGTCCTGAAATTTGGCGTAGTGATATGTACTATTCATAATTCATATAGTCGCGCCGCTTTTTGCTCCACTCTGTGGACGCTGCCCCATATGATCACCCACTTCCAGGTTCATTTCAAGGTGGCTCAGAGAGTATTTACCATCTCGCCATGGGCCAATAGGTCAGTTTTAGAGGACATCTGGCTCTGGAAAAGCTTTCCCACCCTTTCCTGACACCTCCTCTTACCCCTGCCATCTCCTCAAGCTCTTGGGAGCTCAAGCATGATTAGAAAAGATCGGTGTATCCCCCTTTAGGCTGGGACCACATAGTGCTAAAAGAGATGAAAAATATGGCTGATGGAAAAATTTATTTACAAGCAATTGCCGCTGATAAAATTATCTCAACTGCTTCATGGAAACCCAGTAAAATCAATTTGCGCCACCCAGCTCTACCTGTTTATCAAGTATGAGATTAAGCTCTCTTTTATCATGACTGAGCTGGAGGTTTATCAAATAAGCTTGGAGTTTCTTGGCCTGGATCCTATAAAGTTATCTAAAAAGTCATATCCAAATGTTCCATTGAAGACATTGCCCAAGTAAGTGTTATTAATTGCGTATATATTAGGTTTTTACGCTCTTATGTTCGTCTATAACAGGATATTGAGGGGGGCATTGTAAGGATTTGAGATGCAAACATTTGAAAGTGCCTATGGTAAAGTCAAACTTTGATGAGAATCAGCTATCCTCATCGTCATGTAAAAATTTACCAATCGTTGATGAAATTTATCAAAAAGCACTTATTCTCTCCAATCCTATTTCTGGTGATAGAATGTTAATAGATAATTGTCTCTTAAGACAATTCAGCTGTTGAACCTTAGAATCAGGTTCAACACCAACAGAGGTTAAATATCCTAATTGAGAGGTGTCTAGGAATTTTCCTCAATTTTGGGCTCTAACCAAACCTATAAGTATCAATAATTTTGCTAATAAAAAATCTTAAATTTAATTTATTATAATTTTGCCTCAATTTGCTACTTTCATCCAAATTTATTTGAAATATTACAACATTTGAATTAGGACAGCTTCAGTCCCAATTTAAATTAAGTAGTGAATATTGTTAACTATCATGAAATTTGTTAAATTGTGTCAAGAATATGCTATACAATTGGGACCATCTAGTACTAAAAAAATATGCTATACAATTGAAAGTAAAATGGCAATAATTATAAAGAGCCTTAAAAGGGGACACCCCAATTATTTCATGGTAACTAGTTCTGTAAGCTTACATTGTACTAGGTTAATATAGATTCCATCAACTAGGATTAGTAGAGGAATTTTTTCACAGAATGGCTAAAAGTGTACCATTAGTTTATTCAACATCTCCATTGGTAGAAGTATTATAGGGAACTGTAAATGCTTGATAAGTACCCATTAATTTGGAAAACTCCCTTAAGCACTTGAGAAAAAAGTTAGTTATAAATCAGTTATAACACTTTTGGGCTGCCATATCAAATAAAAAATTGATTATAAAGAAAGGACGCCATAGAGTTTGCAGTAAAGTAGAATTGAACCGGCTATGATCTATTTATTAATATTTTATCAAATATAAGGTAACAATGTCCATATATAGCAATAGTAAGGGGACTCACTACATCAATGCTCATAGTAGAGAAAGGTTTTAAAAGGTCCCACTATTTTATAATAATACATCATACTTCCACTACATTGTTTTTGACAAGTAATACAAGTTTTTAACACATTGTGCATGGCTTCAGGCATATTATTCAAAAACGACGATCCTTTAACCCTTTCAGTGCTACTGACGCATCTATGCATTATTGACAGTTCATGCCTACTGTGCTACCAACTCTAACATGCAACAGAGTTAGAGACAGAAATTCTAATGTCACATTAATTTGTCATTTTTTTGACTATTTGGTGTCCAGTTTTGGTATCACAACATATTTATAGTATATTTAGGTTATTACTTGTGTTTGTGGGAATGAATTTTATCTTTTAGCTTGATTTTCAAACAGCTGACTATTCATCACTTACTACATGTGAAGTTACATAATGAAAGAGTTTGCACGTTTATATAATGTTTATTTCTTGTTTTAGTTTATTTCTTTTCTGTTTTAGCTTATATATTATATATTTCAGTATTGTTTATATGATAATGTAAGATTTCCCAGGCCTGAGTTGTGAAAATGAACAAATATTCTGTGTCCATTGTTTGTAAATATTGACAGTGATATTAGAAGTGACAATAAATTGTTGAGTGATTATGAAGATGATACTCATTCTTTTAGTGTTAATACATTTGTAAATGAAGGATTTCAATGAAAAGCATATATTTTCCTGTGTTTTGTTATTCTGACCCTAATTTTGGTGGTCTTCATACAGATGATGTAGAATTCATCATATTTAGATTTCTTTAAACTCTTTGTAATACCAAATTTGTTGGCAAGATTGCTTCAGAAACAAACTGATATAGTACAGTATGTGTTGCAAATATAAATTCCCCATCTTCATATATATCTAAATGGAAAGACACAAATGGGGATAAATTATATGTAGTTTTGGCCTTGTGTTTCCTCATGACCAGAACTAAAAAAGTTCAATTTTTAGCACTGACCAACATATTCATTCTGCATACACCTGTTTTTAATAAATATATGTCTAGAAATAGGTTTCAAAGTTTGCTAAAATGTTTAACTTCTGATGCAATTATCATCAACCTTCTAGAAACAGGTTATTCAAGTTACAGGTGGTCCTTGATAAGCTTAGAAATAATTTTAGTCTGCTTTTAGACCATACCAAAATAAGTTCATTGACAAAAACATTCTTCTCTTCAGAGGCAGACTTTCTTTCAAACAGTACATTCCATAAAAAAGGCATAGGTTTGGGGTGAAATTATCTATTTTATACAACTGATGATTTTATATATGACTTCATTGTGTATACAGGAAGCATGACACATACAAGCTCACACCTGAATATGATTTTGCTGGTTCTGTTTTTAAGACAATTATGAATGGTATGTATGACCAGGGTCACACACTGTATATTGACAATTTGGATTTTAGTCCTAAGATCCTCAATATCCTGCATGAAAATCGAACAGATGTGTGTGGTACTGTAAGGATGAATATAAAATTATGCCAAAATTCACAAGTGAACTCTGGAAGGGTCAACATGAAAGTTTTGTATCCAACAGCATGGTGTGCTTAGATGGAAAGATAGGCGGGAATTACAAATATTGACTACATTTTGTGGAGATGACTTTGATGTTTCAGGTAGAAAGGATATAAAAACAGTGCTGAAGATTCTAATACCAGAATGCATAAAGGAATATAATAATCATATGGGTGCAGTA
The DNA here is from genome assembly GCA_022478985.1 of Massospora cicadina. Classification (NCBI taxonomy): domain Eukaryota; kingdom Fungi; phylum Entomophthoromycota; class Entomophthoromycetes; order Entomophthorales; family Entomophthoraceae; genus Massospora; species Massospora cicadina. The sequence continues at coordinate 25,693 of JAKSZP010017636.1, forward strand.
GACAAGACTGATATGCTGTTTAGTTCTGTGGAATGTGTCCAAAAAAACTAAAGTGGTACAAATAGCTATTTTTCATTTCATGGACCTATCAATTCTTAGTGCTCATTCATCATATAAGAAATTAACAAAAAGATATATCAGTTGCTAATTTTCAATTAGCTTATATAAGAGAGATTCTGGAAAAGTAACACAACCCACCACTAAAAAGGAAAGGAGGCAGGCCATCATCAGGAGATATCCTCTACATTTGAAAGAGAGACATTTCCCATCACTAGTATTACCCACAGAAAAAAAATCAACAGCTGTTTAAGGATGTGCCGTCTATGCACCCAGGAGGAGAGAGTCAAGATATGTGAGTAAAGAGTGTGATATAGTACTATGCATCTATCTGCATTTTGAAATTTATCACATAAAACGAAAATACTGAACATGTTAGAATATATTTATTTTATTCCTAATTTGTTTGTACATAAGTACAGTATTATTTCAAACCCAGTTCTAATCTTAATTGCAGTGACAATAAAAACCACAATTCCAATATATATATGTGAGAGATGCCACTTCATAATATGACAATAACATCAAAAAGTATTTACATATTAATAATTTAAAAAATTTCTAGTTATTCAAGTGACCTATTTATATCATCAGTTATACACAGAGAGTTAAAAAGTAAAACTTTAGCATAGGGGGTCAAAATTTGGATAAAAACATAGCACTGAAAGGGTTAATGGTTATTGGATTCCATAAATCTAATTCTGCTGATTTTCTGGGTTGTCTCCGCAGATTTACTGTGCAGTTCCTGTATGTTTATAGTTCTTAATTCCTGTTTTGTATTTAACTAGTCTCTGTTCTCTGATGGCTCCTATGACTCTTGAGCCTGCTTTTGTGCTTTATCTAAACAATTAAAGTTGTTATTTTGAATTTAATTTGTTTTCCAAATTCAGTAAAGTTTTTTTGGACAGAGTTATTTGACAGGAAAACATCTTAAAGTCAAATAACTGTAATTTGGCCATAGTTGGTGGTAGAACCAAGAGTACAAAAGGGAGTCTTATGGGCGACATTTGCGACATTGGGTGCATACTCTTTTTGACCAGTATGTATAAGGATGTAACCTATGACATCATTGTTAACTGCTGTCAAATTATTTTTGCAGTCAGGGGGCATATAAAGGCCTCCACCAGTGAGAATTCTGACTGCTTAAATCCTATAAAAGGGGATTTTATATTTTATTAAGTATTTTAATCGCTAGCCATGTTATGAAATCTTGATCTTTGTTCAGGCTGACTTTAGGATTAGTATCATTAGTGTTAATACTTCATTAGAATTAGAATCTTAAGAAAACTTTCCATTGGGAGTAGACTAACTCTCTAAATGAGCTTTTATAAACACATAATTCATCCAAATTAATTTTGCCCATCTTCGTCATTAAAACTTCGTTTCATGTCTTGTATACCTTTAGCTTCCAAATAAAATATGAGGAATTCCATAACTTGAGCTCATGATAGTTATGCTAGTCAAGCTCGCACTTAAGACCTCATGTGCATCAATACTCATGAAACCTGAATATGATGAAAGTTTTCTGGGGGTCAATTACTCCTTACTTTTTCATACATATATAAGAGGCTAGCAGTAGTACGCTTGTCAGGGTGTATATGGTTTTTTGAATAATGGTCAAAAGTTAGTATCCTCTTGAGGGTAAGGTGATTGCAAATTTTTCTAGGTAACCAGCATTAAGTCTTGTTATGAGATGGTTCTTGAGTAGTTACAGGTTGTTGTTGCTGCTGAGCGATGTGCATGCCAATAACTCTTTATGAATATAGTCTAAAGAAGACTACATGTTTCCTAGTTTTCCTTATAGTCATCAAGTCATATAATAGTTCAATCATTATCATGTAAATTTTTTTGTTAGTTTGCTCATATCTTTCAACGTTAGTGAAAAGCTTTTAGTATATACATGCATAAATTTTGAGCTTACTTTATTAGCTTGGTTATTGGGTTCTCCAGTCAAACTATATACTCTCAAAAGATCAAGTTAGAGACTCATTTCTTTTGTATTATAGTAAAAACTTGTTGTAAGTTTCCCTTTAGTTGTTACATGGTGTTAGATATCTGAGTATTGGATATGAGAGGAAGAGTATTAGCTATTTGAATCCCACAAAAGAATCATCTCCTAGACATGAAAGAGGGTTAAAGAAAGCCCTTTGACCAACTATACAAAAATTAGATAGTTCTAAGACTCATTTAGTATTATAAAGTGTTTTCAGACCGACTTGATCTCAAAACAATTCTAAATGGAATCATGAATAGCAAAAGCAAAGAACTATTGCAATGTTAGGTGAATTATATATCAGGTGATAATAAAGATAGTAAATTAAGATATACCCATAAAAAGGTAAGAACAAGAATTAGCCCAATGATCAGCCTAAGTAGTACCAAGTCTTATCCAACTTAATTCATTCTATATGACTTATCTACCTATCAGAATATTGCTATATTGACATTTTTAAACCTGTAATGTACCTCCTGACCGAGAGCTATTCATCCAAATCTCCCTTTCATTTATTTTGTTACTTTGACTCTAATGGGGATTATATTGTTAATTGTAACATATAAATACTCCTCTTTGATTCTAAGTTAAGAGTTGCGCCAATTTTAGATATATCTACTTTTTGTTACTTGAGTTTAGTAAGTCCCTTTTCCAATCATATTAAGGATGGATACTATAGATGATGGGACCTAAGCGTGACTTGGCACCCTCAAAAATAACTAAAATTATTGTTGTGAGTCATAGACTACTCCAAGTATTGACTGTTAGCTTCTAGGGCATAGCACCATTGAGCCACAAAGAGTGGAATTTCAACATACTGGTGCTCCCTATAGGGGCTCAGCCAAAGCTTAACAATATCTGCACCTAATTGATTGAACCATGGGAGATAATCGGACTGATAGTGTGCCCACTGGGTGCACAATGAAAACATTGAAGAAGATGATAAAATGGGAAGTCCACCCTTATCAGTTTAATAAGTGCAAGGTGATCCAAAATTGAGATTCTTAAATCTCAACGTCTAACCTGCATTTTCAATGAATGGCTTTAAGACCTACTTTGAGGAGTCATAAACCCATGAGAAAAAACCAGCCACAAAAGGACATCCGCCATGGACAGGACTCTAATTGATTTATATGAATATAGTGCTCTTCCAGATATATACGGTTCAAGAAAATTTATGTAGCTACCTCATGCAACCTGTGCACCCAGCGCTTTACCATATTGTGCATCTTTTAAGAGTCCATAATGAGGAATATTTTTTTAACTGAGGCAAGCTGACCAGGGGACAGGCATTACCAAAAGAAAGAAAGAAACAACATGAAACCTGAACAGGGTCAACTCTGTCAAAGAAAGTTTTTCCACCTCCAGGATCAGGACTCAAATTTTTCTGGTTACATCATGGGTAAGGTTTTCGTGTTATTAGACCTACTAACCGCCAATAGCTTCCTTTGGCTGGCACCCCAATCGATGTGCAAAGGGTGGGAATCGAACCCACAACCTTCAGGTTGGTAGCTTTATGCCCTTACCAACTCGCCTTCCACCCTCTCATAATGAGGAATATAATCAACATTATTTTACCCAAAGGGTCTTACGGATGGCTATGAACAGATACACAATTTGGACTCAAAGTATAGGGTACATATGCTGTCTTTTTTTAGTACTAGATGGTCCCAAGTACATATGCTGTCTTATCAAAGCAAATCATACCTATTTTATTAACTAATAATCAAATGGAAACCATTTTTCCTGGAGTAATCAAGTATGTATAGAATGCTATGCAACACGTTAAAAAGGATATTGTGGATTCTAAAGCAAAACCACCAAAGACTACTATAAGATCTTTCCCAAGAGCTTTGTTGACAAGATGTAAACCAGAAGTGAAAAGCATCCCACAATTTTAATAGATGTCATAAAAAGGAAGAACATATTAAGCCCCTTGAGTCCTGAGTGGAGCAAGCCTTAAAACATACTGATGATCTTAAAGCCCACAAACCCTTTGGTAATTTATTGGTAACACAGAATCTTATTGCTCAAGTAGCCTGTGTTGAGAAGGATCTGATATCTATTACAATTCAGATGCCTACTCGACCCATTGCCAAGTGACTCAACAAATTGAAGAGCAATAAGAGAGGCAAATCACCTAGTCTAGAAGTCATTAACCAAATCTAAAATCGCCTCATTGTAGCTTAGCAACACTGGAATACTCTCACAGAAGAGCTGAAAGCTAAGACTGACAAGTTTAAAAAAAAGAACTGAATGTCAACAGATTAAGGAAAACTAAAAAGGCGCATTATAGTATTAAAGGAAGAGAATAAACTCTTGAAATTTTACACTCTACCTCTTATCACCAAATCAATATCTTGACATCTGCTTTGAGAACCTGAAGAATGATAAATACATTCTAAAAAGACGTTTTAATATTCTAGATATTGCATTATGACTTATTCTAGAAGAATTGAGCAACATCTTTACCCTCTACAGGATCAAATTCGCTGACTCACTTGACAAGTTGAGCATAGTGACGAATGTACCAAAAAATACTGAATCAGAAGCTCCTAGAGTACATGTTATCACAGTATTGGAAACCACTACCTTAAAACCTGCTTTGAGGGTAAGTATATCCTGAAAAGGGAGTATCACATTTTTCTTCTATGTCTTTGAGGCTGCATGAATAATGCAATTGATCAAAAAAGGGTAAAAAAAAAGCTTTTCTTGTTTAAATTACATTGCACAGGAGGTTATGGAGTCTCACATGGACAACTTGTAATACTTGGAAAAAAGTTAAAAAAGCGCTTATCATGGATTTTGGTTCCAAGCAAAGCTTGATATTAGAGAGACAGGATGTAATTAGAATTGCTTTGTGTTGAGCTAACTCTAGCCAAATTCGTGGATTGCTTCTTTATCAAGGCTTAAACACTGATGAACTTGAAAAGCTTACTTTGGATGACGCCATATCAGCAGTTGTTGCTGGCTTACATAGTGTTCCCAACTTAGACATGCATATCACTTCCATTTAGACAAAGCTTAACCAATTTTTGATATCAAAGAATCCCGGCTTAATGAGGGTGATAACACAAACTGTAAACCAGCTAAAAGGCTTGCACAAACCCCAGAGATATACCATTTAAGAAATTAAGCAAAAAGTGGAGAAACTTAAATACAACTATTGTAAAAAACATACCAATGCCAAGTGCTTCAAGAAGAGAACTGCCCTCGCCAAGAAGATAAAGAATGTTCAGCTGAGGGACAGGTACCTCTAAATTTGACCAACCTACTTTACTTGAAATCAAAACTCTGCTATTTTCTCAAATTATGTGCTTTGAGAACCAATTTTTTGATGAAGCTAAAGTGGGTTAAGAAGATACAGGTTATTATTTTAGTTACACCCACTAAGATTGCCTTCAAGATCACTCAAGAGCTGAGAATATCAACAACATTCAAGTCCTGGAGGACAAATACCACATTCAAGTTATCAGGCGTTCAAAATTAATTGATACAGCTGGTTATTCTGATAAGTATTTTTCCTTTTTGATCTGACCCATCTCAAGCATACAAATTCAAGTAGAAATCTGTAAGAAGTATCCCAAGACTGCAAGAAAGCTCAATGCAACATTCTATCTAATAAGTTTTGGCCTTACCTCCAAATTTTGGAGGAACAATAACCATAGTAAAGGTGGCGATTCAAAAAGTCAGAGTATTGGCTATTTTTATACAAGATTGACAATTAACGTTGTTTTTTCTTGGCTCGCTAAGAATATCAAGATTTCCCTGTATCTCAAGTGGCCCAGGAGCATAGCACTGCAGGTCTAGATAACACCAAAGCTATAGATGCTTACTCCCTCCTGCTGATTCAAATTTTTAAAATAGTTTTTCATTTATTCAATTGCATTTGGATAAAGTCTGTATGGCATACCCATGAGGATGCAGTTATGATTGAATATGAAGGAGGTATCAACTTAAGGTAAGGTTAGTCTCTCTCCTCAATTTTGGAGCATCTTGTGCTAGATGAAAAAATTCAGCAACAAGGAGTAACCTTGACTAGTTGAAACCTGTTTCTTCTTTGCTTTATGTTAATCTACTTCTGGAAGGTGTACAAAAAAGCTCCCTTGATTCATAAGATGCACCAGATGACAATACATACTATGCTACCAAGGAGGTAAGAATTAGACCAGGTAAAAAAGAGTGATTTCTACCAAAATACCCTTACAATACCCCAAAACTATCTATTACAAATCACTAGCATGACAGAGTTATAAAAGTCATAGCAAACAGTATTACCAGCTGTCTAAGGCACAGCTTATCAGTTGACAATTGAGTTACTACTTGGAAAGCTGACAAATTACAAAATTTTAACCAAAAAACATTTGAGATTAAAGAATGGCCACAGTTCCAATTTAGGAAATTGATAAGGTACATTTCTATTGATACTAAACTTGATTTATGCCTACCCAACAAGATTAGTATGCGCCATACCTCAAGTAGAAAACCAATGTGTTTATTAAAGAGGAGATTTCGAAGGGTTTTCTTTTTGATTTGATCATTTGTTTGATCAAAAAAAAAATAACATATGATAGCCCTCTTTGCCCGTGCTGATTTGAGCCTATGTTGACGCAATTAACACCTGCTGACTCTTTGTGGGTCAGTGGTGCTCCGCCTCCTATCATTTACTGGACGCCTGCTGAGACATACCAGGCTGGCCAACTAGCTCCTTAAATGCTTCCAGTTGCTACATTCCACCTCAGGACCTAACGCATCATTTTGCGCGCTCTCAGGTAGTGCTTTAAAGCCCCTTGGTACTTTCTTAGAGCAACCTGCACTTTTGCCTTTGGGTTGAGTATGGGAACTTCTTCACCTACATGAATGTGGCCATCATCGCAATAGCCTTGGTAATGTATAAGCCAGCAAGATTTATAGATTTCCGCCCCTTCAAGGGGTACCTTGACCTTGGCTTATCTTGTAATGCCCATGCCATGGCGGCAGTACAGCTGCCATTATTTTATAAAAATACACTCATTCTGACCATCTGAACTTGCCTGCCATATGAGGCCACACTGGTGGTCCTTTTGCTGGCTTGCACTCTCAATTGTCCCTAAACACCTTCACCACAAAATCAAAGGGGGTTTGGCAGCCTACAGTACTGATCTCGTGCTACAGAAATTTGGTTCTTATCAACGCCAATCATATTGTAGGGATTCACACTTTTGCAATGCTCCAACCTTTCAGTTTTAATACCTACTTGCAATACAATCTTTGCTGTTGTCATATCCACCCCTGACCATCCTTTATGAAAACACATCAAAAATGGGTGTACAAACCGCCCCTTGTGTTTTTAGCTAGACCACTCAAAACGAAATTGCTCCTAACCTACTGTGTCCACGTCCTCTGCTAAGCCCTCCTCAGATGATCCCCTGCCCCAGCAGAGCCTAGACTTTTTGAGTAAGGTTAAATCCTCCCCCCACCATCATCTGCCATGGGCACTGCTCCCACAGCACCGCCCAATCAGAGTTTGTCTACCAGAACTATTCTGGGCAGATTGCAGTGCAAGCACCAGTGGAGCTGCCATGGTCTATTGTGCGTGTCCAATCATCTCCTGACACCCAACCAACTCTTGTTGCTGGTCCAGCAACTTGCCGAATCAAATTCAGTTGAGAATCTCAAATAGATCAATGGCAAAGATTGGCCATATGCAATTAAACCTGACTTCTACCGGCCTAAAGTTTTCCACACATCCTTCTAAACTTGACTCCCCGCCGCTTTTTTCATCATCACAACATTTTTAGTTTATAAAAACACATAAAAAGGATGTTTAAGTTACAGCTGCCCCCATATTCCCCCACCAAACCCTCCATGCAACAATGGAGCCACTTTGTGAAGGTATTTCCCTCCTAATTTCCCCATGATCTCAAAAGTATGCTAAATTTAGTATTTAAGATCTTGCTTTTGCCACAGGCTTCACATGTGTCAATGTAGTTAGTGCTTCATTTTTTGATCCCAACTACAATTAAAAACAAATGCGCTTTAATTCATATACTTGTGTGCCCAAGCTTAATACTTTTTCTGAGCAAGACAAGCTCAATATGTTGAGGTGATGCATACCACAGGCCTCATCAACGAGAATAATCCTCACCTCTATCTCCTTCTGACCCACAACGCTGACGCTCAAACCCCCTTTTGTCCGCCTTTGCATGCCATCTGAAGAAAAATCTGTGGACGAAAAAACGCACAAACCCCTATTCCCCTTCTAATTAAATGCTTAGGCTCAACGCCAAGGCACCATGTCAGTATTTTTATTCTAAACCCTTTGTTTAGAACATTGCAAATAGAGATTCGTGGACGTCCCCCTTCCTTGGGTAGGGTTCCATTATACTAAAAGAAGAGAAACTATAGAAGGTATATTAGCTACTTAAAGACTATCAAGGTAATTACTCCACTTCCAATTCGTATGATGGTCATATGAAGAACTAGGTACACAGCATTGATGTAGTAGATTCAAATCCCATATGATTAAAGCCATGTAGAAATTCAAAGATAGTGGAGTGATACATGATGATCAAGCTAAAACAACTATTGGATTCCAGTTTACTTGTGCCCTCCCAGATTCCATGGTCATCTCCAGTTTTACTTATATAAAAAAATGGTTGTCAAAGCATAGTGATGAATTACAGGAAGTTAAACAGCCCCACAAAAATGGACATCTATCCCATTCCAGGAATCAATGATACTCTGGCCCAACTCACCAGCTCAAATTTCTTCTCCACAATGGCCTCACCAAAGGTTACTGGCTGATGGATTTATTACCAGAGGACCAATAAAAGTGCGCCTTAATATGCGCGGAAGGACCCCCAACTATACCTCCTTATGACCTATTTTTCTGATGCTCCCACCCCAATGCTGTCCACCATGGTCCGCCAGCTAAAGCGGGCGCCAGACAAAAGTTTTCTCAAAGCCTCCTCACCATCTGATATGGCTTCCTATGCTGATAATCTAGGGGATATATTAGGAATTTTTTTAATTTATGATAATCCCTTTGTTTGGCCCATTTGCAGATAAAGGTGCGTGGCGGCTCCCCCTTTTGAGTTGGGCACCACTAGTACTAAAAATATGCACAGAAGGGCTATTATAACTTACCCAGCTCCATCATGGATTATGTAATGCGCCTGCCTTGTTCTAATGGCTGATGATTAGTATTATGCAGACCTCAAACTGAGCTGCGTGATCATATCTTGATGACATAACATTGTTCTCTAAAACCTTTACTGATCATCAGGGACACTATAAGTCTGTTTTCCAACAATTATGAGAAAGCAACATCAAACTTGATCCCTTTAAGTTTACCTTCTTCCAACGAGAATTAATAAAACTAAGGCGTGCCATATTTAGGAAGATACTTAACCCTTAAAATGATAAGATCAAAGCAATATCCAAGATTTCTGAACTGAATAGTGTCATAGATATACAGTTATTTATAGGAATGATTTTATTACCCTCAACTTATCCCTAATTTTGTCAACTTACCAAGCCCACCATACATCTACTTGCAAAAGTACCCCTTTTGTGTGGGGTGTAGAACAAAGGATCGCAAATGAGATGATGAAGGAATTACTAAAACAAAGGCCCATCTTGCAACATCCAGACTTTGGGAAGTCTATCATTCTCTTTAGGGACGCCTCTGATATAGCAGTAGGAGCTATTCTCTTGCAGCTGCATGATGAAGGCATCATCACTTGGTTCCCTTTACAGTAAGGCACAAACAAAGGCTGATCAATATTACAATGTCATGGAGACTGTATGACTAGAAGTTCTATTTGTGCTGAGACACTTCTTCCCCTTCATATATGGTACAAATTTCACAGCTGGTATAGACTACGCTTCATTGAAGTAGCAGCAGAAAAGGAAAGATACTACATGATGACTAGCCAATGGGCCCTCAAACTATAAAACCACGGTATGATATTGTCCATCAAGAAGGCAGAAAAAAAGACTTTAAATGGGTTGACCTGAATGCCCCTACCCCTATAGATACCATTGAAGAAAAATAGGTAAATGACCTACTCACGGCGCTGGACTCTTGGAAGGACAAATATGAATCCGTTCATAATGTGCTAAATGACATTTGTGAAATACCAAGTTCATTGACGGATTATTATGCAAACAATTTGGAATGGATTGGTTACCTTACTTACAACCTTCAGAACAGGTGCAAGTTCTAATAGAGACCCACAATACCTTAGGACATGGGGATTCATAACCCCTATAACTGGATCAAGGTTTAATATTACTGAGAAGTGATTCAGGCTGATAGTGGAGGTCTTAGATGCCTGCATAACTTGTCAAAAATGGATGCCACATAAGATAAAGTAAAAGTATCAGTCAATGAACCCTCAGCAGCCATTCCAAACCTTCAGTTTAGTAGGTATAGGCCCACCTTTTAATCAACTGGAGGAAATTATGATATATCCTTGTAGGAATTGATCACTTTACAAAGTGGTTAAAAGCATTTTACCATTCCCATAAAAACCGCAATGGCCACTAATAACTTCCTATATCAGTATATATACTAGCCATGGTCGCCTACAGGTAATGCTATGTAATGATGGAGAAAACTTTAATTCAAGAATTGTGAGAAACTTAGATACAAGCATGGGAACTCAACAACTATTTTCACGCTATTAACCTCTTAATCAACAGTAATGTAGAAAGAGAAGATTGAACAATAATTTCAATATTTTTAAAAAGGCTACTTTCAATCCCTTACATCAAGATCAATCTCTAAAGCACATTGATAGCTTACTGGATAAGTTTATATCAAATTATTAGATGTTTTCTCATTAAAGGCTTTATATGGAAGAACACCTGGTATCCCAGCCCTATCAGCATGTGAAGTTCCAAATGTTATCACAAAGAGCCTGAAAAAGTGGTGATAAGGTTTTCAAAAATCGTTTTTCAAATAGTGGGCTCCGCTAGTGTGCTAGGCCAACCAGTATGGAGACTGATTGACCCTTGCTGTTTCACCTTCATTGGAATACCAACTCCTATAAGTCCACATTTAATCTGCCATCACAGAAGACCAATGATTTCACATTAGCCTCAGGGTCCTTGGTATGTCCCAGCGAGTCCTGCCCCACCCTGGGTGGCCAAGGTTTTCCTGCGCTTCCCTACTCTCCTGAACCTTCACCAACCTATCTGGGTATGCCCCAGTGAGTACATCACCTATCCTGGGCAGCTATGGCACTCCCACGCTGCACCCCACAGGGATGACAGCCAATCAGCACATCATCATTAGTGGCCAGTTGGACAGATTCCTGCCAGTTCCTCATAGGGAGGAGGTATGGGAGCTGGTAGCGTCAGCCACTCCAGGTGCATCACTCCACACCTATGTCAAGGATCTCCAGTCCCATCTTATACTAATTTAGCAGAACAACTACTAACAACTAATATAAGATGATCAAAGGAAAGATCTTTATTTAGAGGGATGAATGACTATTTATATTATCAGCCGCTGTGCCTATAAAAACCCCTTGGCCATCCAAGCCAGAACCTCAACCAATTGCAGTCATTTGTGGTAAAAACTCCCTCCCATTCCGCTTATCCCAGTCACCGCATATTAGATCACCTCATCCTAGACCCAAGTCATTAGTCAGCTGTATATAAGTTACTTTTATTAAATATAACTTCAAGCATCCTCAGCATAAGTCACTGGTACTCTGAATTAGGCAGCAAATTCATAAGCAATTGATAATGAAACTATGGCTTTCCACCAGAAACCCCCACAAATTGTTTTTATGGAAGCTGAAATAGGGATAAGATTACGCCAAACTCAGATTCAAGTCAGCAAGATAATCGTTATATGGTTGATATGAATACTTTGGCTTTCCGCTGGAAATTTATACAATCACCCATGATTTTGGAGTCAACGCCAAACTAAGAATATGCCAAACCTATACAATTAATATCTTCATAACATTAAATAGTATTAAACTAGGCGATTAGCCAGCAATCACGCCTGACTAACTGATACTCCTAATTCTGATTCTATTGGGAGGAATCCATCTAAGAAACTTCTGACAAAGGTTAGCACTAAAACTTATTCAACTCTAGTATTATTTATTCATGAATAAGTCAAAACAGTTACAGATAGGCCAGCCATCAGATGCAACCTGCCAATTTTTACCCAGTTTTAAAATTTATGATTTAGTTTTTCAATACCACAACTGCATAGCACTACGTTGAGGAAAATTAGATCACATCTAGGAAGGACTATATATCATAACCTACAAGTTTTGAGAGGATTATTCAATTAAGTTCTTGAACATTAGAGTTACTATCAATTGAGTACATAGTCAATTCTAGAATCAATACTACCCTGTCAATATTTTTGAAGGGGGTGATTCTAAATAGCATAGTATCATACATAATAGGAAGATTATAGATTGGTTAACCCTTTTAGAGAATTGACATCTAGGCCCACAAAAGGGGCTAAAAACTTATCATTTTACTAAATGGGTGAAAAGAATTTAGTAAGGCTCAATTTGATACTAGGAAATCTCCATCAGTATGACTTGAGCCCAAAATCTCCCAGGATGGAAACCTGATTATCAAAGTAATAGATCATTGAAACGGTAGGTGATTTTTTAATTGGATGGCTTATGAGGTGGTAAATCAAGTTGTACCTTTAAAAGGGTACAAATATTTGTAAGCCTAAAAAATCAATTTAGATGATACCATATCTTATATGAATGAGTCATTTAAAGTACATTTCCTGCCTATAAAAATTATGCTACAGGGGCATCATGAATCCAGATGTGTTAACCAATGAAGAGCTATACATTCAGGTAGCCTCCCCTCAATATTTATTTTGTTCCCATACCTTATGGGATTATATTGTTTCTAGTAATGTATAAATACCTCAAAATTATCTTTCTAATAGTTCTGGATTTTATTCTAAATTTCAATTTTTGTGACCTTGCTTCATGAAAACCCTTCACCTCTTACTATAGGATGGATCCTCTAATTGATGGGAACTTTGCGAGACTTGGCCACCCTTAAAATAAATAAAAACTTTTAAAATCTTTGACTTAAAGCAAGTGTTGACTGTTGGTAATCTTGTTAATATCACCATTGATCCTCTCAAAACAGAAGCCCTGCAGTGGACTCCTATTGGCATAAAGTAGGTGATCTACTTAAGATCTCATATATTTTGAGATAGCTTATGTTATCTCTTAAAGCAATCAAAAACTTTGATTGATCAAAGTTCTCCCCAATTAAATTTTCTAAATTATTTCTTCTAAAACTTTATTCTTTCTAGTAGTATCCATACCCTGGTTGGCCTACCTCAAATAAATAAGAACTTTAGATGATAGATAGTGCTTTAGATTATAAGTGAGTTGGGAAGCCTAACAAAATGAGTAATTAAGCTAAGATAGATGAATCTAATCACATCTAAAGGTTAAGTATATAAAATAGAAGGGCACATACTGAGTTTGAAGTATTAGAAAAACAAAAAATTTAGATTGTAATACTTTACTATGTCATTTATAAGTATGCTAGGATAATAGTTTGGAGTGCTCAACAATAAACGGGATGGTCTTACTGATGCGGGTATAGACGCCCGGTTTATTGGCATCAGCGCAGCCCTCCCCCAGCTCACAACGCCGACCAGAGTATAGCCGTTGGGGGTAAGGGTGAAGATGGGGCCACCGGAATCCCCTTGGCAGGAGTCCTTTCCGCCCTCTGGATACCCCGCACAGAATTGGGATTCGATATGGAGAGTGTGGTAGGCAGCCGTACATAGCTTTGTATCGTAAATGGGGACCTTAACCTCCAAAAGTTTATTGGAGCCATGCCCTCTCGAAGTTTTGTCACCCCAACCAATCACCGTCAATAAGTTAATCGCGTTGGCATAGGCACCGGTATCAAGGGTTATGTGGGGGATGGGGGCATCTTTGACCTTCCAAACCGAAATGTCGTATGCGGTGTTCCCATCCAAGTTGTACGAAGGGTGGGAGTATCGAGCATAGATCTTTGAAGATGTTCCGCCCTCTTTAACATCACTCACGTTCAGGTCATGGCGGTGGAACTTGGCGGACCAAGCCGAAATCTGGCCGATGCTACAGTGGGCCGCCGTGATTACTGAATGTTGGTTGTAAACTGTGCCGCCGCACATCTGATCTTTATAGAGGTATAAGGCGGTGATGAATGGATACTTGAAGGCTGGTTTAACCTCATACCCTCCTACGATCCTCCCAAACGGGTAGACCTTTGCGACTGCTAATCCCAATAACCCTACGATGCTTAACTTGGCCATACCCCGAATTCCCCATTAACCTTAATTTATACCTCTGAACTCGGTAAAATTATAAAATCTGGTCGGAAGTAGGTTTAGGGTCGTTGATGTTAAAATATTTTGATTGTGGCCATCGGTAAACACCAAAATTTCGCGTGCACTACAAATCCATTAGCGTTGACACTTAAGGGTACGCTCAGGAAATTATATTAAGATGATTAAACTTTTACCTTAATGACCCTAAAATCCCTAAACTTAAGATTCCGCCGTAAACCTCATCAAACCATCATTAATTCCACTTTAAATTGTAAATGAATGGTAACAGATTGCTAAGCTGGCTCTATTTATCTAAAGTGTATAACATTTCCACTGTTATTTTAAGGTTTGGTCTGAATTTGTAATATTGATCTAGGTTCGATGTAACGAGATAGGGTACCAATCGAAGCTCCACTTGAGTGCGAGTTCACCCGCATTTCATAAATTTTCAGCATCCAAACCTATACAATTATGATCATAGCCAACTCACCGAATCAAAACCTTTTCCCGTTTCCTGACCCTCACTTTCCACATTTGTCATCCAACGTTCAAATCGATTAAGTTAATCTAATTTATATTAGGTGATTTTATACTCTCGGCATAAAATCGAATTCTCGTCGAATCACATCTAAATTAGGGCCATTTAAAATTTTAGCAATTATTTGAAATTTAAATCTAAAGTTTAAAACAGATATACTTATCGGTTTCAATTCGGTCAACTTAAATGTACCTTACGAGTCAAAGTATAACCCATCTACATCGTCTGTCATTCAAATCAATAATAGTTAATCAAATTAGTATCTTCCCCAACTATACGCTTGACACCAATTTGTTCGAGCTGCATTAAAACTAAACTTATTAGGTTTGCGATGAGTTGTTTCCACAATAGTTTTTATATGAGCCCTTGTATTGATCAAAATTGTATGCCGCTCAGCTTTTCATTAACCGATATGAATCTATTCATCAGCTAATTGCAATATCATAGTAGCTTTACTGTAAATACCTCTATCATAATAGCTTTGATATTGATATAGCTTCCTGTAAGTCTTGAGGAGCAACCCCTGTAGCTTGATTGGGAGGTATTTCTATTTCATACTTAGAAGGGAAAAAAGCCAGCAGCTATCCCACTTGTTGCCCTGGGAAATTTAGTCCATTTAGTGGATGAGAGGTGGGTGATGGCATATCCCTTCAAGATCACATCATTTTTGTCCATGCCAACTACCCATGAGCTGGAAGGGAAAATCCAGGGGGTGTGGGGAAGTGGCAGCAGCCAGAGGCTACCACCAGTAGAGGGTTGTCAGCAATTCTTCCCCTAAGAAGGTTATCTCCAGCAGTTTGAGTTCTGCCATTGTAAATAAATTATAATCTGCAGAATATAAAATGAGTAAATTGGTTGTAGGTAAAGGAACATCAAAACTGCTATGCCCCTTCAGTACTGTCAGATAATTGGATCCTTGACTAGTTGAGAAGAATATTTCAGTAACAAATAGTTTAAATATCACTAATAATTCCCCATCTAACTCTTAGTGGAATAGTTTAGATTAGAGTAATCATTTTACTCCTAGCCCTCAGCCAAATAGCTTGAACTGAGTGAATAAAGTTACTTCTGACCTACAGCAGAATAGGCAAACTGAATTGGAAGTTTACTCACATACTAAATTAAATTTAGTACTACCTCCTATGAGAAAACAACCTCCTTTTATTTACTTATAGGGGTTCCAAATCAGAAAGATACTTTACCCACCAATCAAAAACTAGGACATTTTTAATCAGCCAAGATGAAATATTTCAAGATGGCTGATTATATAAAATACACTAAAGCGTTACTGCATAGATTTGTCATACCTGCTATTGACCAATCACCAGGAATTAGCCATACCAGGGTAAAAAGATTTTTAGAGTTCATATAGGCTGGTTTAAATTTCACTAAAACCTCACTACCCTCTTACTATACTGGATCCAATCTCATATCCCACTATTAGCCTCCAAGTACCACAAGTACTGAAGGGATTATTCTAATAAAGTATCATTTATTATGCCCATCTAACTTGTCACCAATAAAATATGTTGTGGTTTACTTTATAGTCCTAAATTTATAAAGTAGCTGCCAAGTCTTTTAGTTCTACTGCATCTTTACACTGTTATATATGAAGATAAGCACCTATGCGCAACTCCTTGCCAAGATTTTGACAAAGCGGTGCTCACTATAGGGGCTACCTTTACATCACAATCTTAAATATAACCAATATGGAAGATGCTCATTTCACTGATATCACTAAATGATAAGAAATGAGGATGGTGAAGAGGAGATTGGATGGATAGCCCTTCTACCATCACCTTTGGGGTTGAAGAGATTGACCACGTGATTATACCAGAGTCCTGAAAGTTAACCTGGCCAGCGACCAAAGTAATTAGATATTTGAAACATAATATACTTAATCCTGAGGAAATTGCTTCCTGTTATAAAGGTTCCACAGTTGAAGGTCACCTGATGTTTCTTTAATAAACCTGAACCCTACTAGACACATTTAGTCAACTTAAAAACTTGACTACGTAATTCCACAAGTTTTTACACCCAGCTATGTTTCACATGATTCAACCTTTGGGAGTACACCATGTGGAACTGCAACGCCGCGTGGTGAATCATCATGCTTTTAGATTACCTATGACAATCTTTATAACTTGGACTCTAATCATATAGAGAAAAGGCGAAATCTAGCATGGAATCCAACCATAAGATCATTATTCAGCTACATGAGCGTTTTAATATAATTGATACTGGCGTAGTGAAGTATGCGGAAGAGGCCATGAAGATCTTCCATGAAGAGTTGGATGTGTCAATGATAAGACTTGCACTCTACTTGAAGAGTTTGCAAGTGCACTTACTAGGCATGAGGAGCAAACTCACAGTGAGATATTGTCTTAAGCGTCTACTTCTCAGCATAATGATGAACAAAGATTAGCCAATTTAGAGTAAAAACTGGTCAGAGCCTTGTCAAAAATTGAAACCTTGAATAGCATCCCTTGTAAGAATCCCATAGGTCCACACCCGCTTTAGAAGCCAAGGTCACTCAGTTGAATAAAATGTTAAAGCTGAAGGCCTCTCTTTAAAATGCCATGTATTTGGCTCAATGGGTCAGCAAATTTAAAAAGGAATCTCAGGGTGTCTAGAATCCCTTTAAGGGGCTGGTTTGTTGAAAGGTTGATACTTTAAGTTAACTCAAACTAATAGTTATTATGAACAGGCAAGGTTGAACGACATCAAAAGGATCCCACTCACCTGGTGATGAGGGGTGTAAGTAAATATAAATTAATCTTAAAAACATGTAAGGGTGGTGGAAGCTGATCAACAAAACCTAACCTCTCTTTTATCTAACCTTCATTTAAAGTTAGGGAGCTTGGGAGCTGGATTGAACTTGAGACCCATAAGCTGGTGATTGAGGCTAGGATGACTCTATATGAATCTGCTTCTTGAAAGCCCCCTGAATCCATGGAAACCAGAATTAATGCCATCCAAGAGCAAATTGATCAGCTTTCTTACTCTTTTGACCAGATGGACATTTGATCAGAAACTATGGGACACAATGCTCTTGCTGTCCATGCCCTCACTGGGATTGACATCTTCTCCTTTAAACTCAATTTTAAGGACAAGTATATCCTGGGTGAGGGTAGCATTGCCTCGTTTCTATATGGCTATGAAACTTCCATGGAGGGGATGAACAATCACCAGAAGGTCAAGCACATCCTCTCCTGCCTAAGTTGCATGGCCCAGGAAATAATAGTTCTTCATATGAGCACTCTTGGTACTTAGGTGGAGGTTAAGGAGGCAGTTATTGACAAGTTTGGCTCAAAAAAGAATCTAAGCATGAAAATCAAGCCTTTATGCGTATCAGCATGCAAAAGGGAGAACTGGTTGCTGCTTCACCAATTGGTACTACATTGAAGTCCAGATGCTGTTAACTTCAAATATGTTAACTCTTGATGACGCCATCACTGCCATCATGGCTGTAAAGAATCTGATCCTTCCTTGGCGATGTACATTAATTCAGTCAAACGCTACATCCAGAATGTTCATGATGTCAGGGAGGCTCTGATAGATATTGCTGATTTCCATAAACTTGAGACTACCTAAGGAGCTGTGTCAAAACCCCAATCCTTGTCCATTGAGAGTCCAAAGCCAAAGCCTAAGCAAACCGAGCATCCCAAATGCACCTAATATATTAAGGTCGGGCATGTTGACGCTGTTGTCATAAGAATAAAGCTGACAATGAAGAGCAGGAAAAATGTATGTCAGCATAGAACAGCGTCAGGATTCTCCTGACAATTACATTTTTGGATAGCCAAGTTTAAACAATTGTAACTCAACAAATACTGATTCAAATGAGATGATTAAGGTGTCATTAGAAATCTTGAATCAAAACGATCAGTTTTCATTGTTTTGATTAATAATAAGTGTTGGGAATAAGGAGGTCTGAAGGCTGGTCCTTCGAAGCTAGCCAAGATGGACAATAGACAGAGTTAATAATTAGTCCTGCTGGCCACAGCAGAGCGGGGAAATATGGAAAGCATAAGGGATTTCCAGTAGATAAACTAAATGGGGACTTAACCTAGCCAGGTTCAGAGGTCCCAAGAGAGAAAACAAACTTCTACTAAAGAGCCAAAAGAGGTAATGCGTAAAAGTTATATTATCAGGTAAATAAGAAGCACCTTAAATAGTGAAAAGAAGAGAACAGATAAGATAAGGGATATAAGGAATGATCAGCATATACTCTGGTGGAATTGGGACTACATTAGGAAATAATATCCTAAATCTTTTATAAGATAAAGGGAAGTAGGTGATAGGTAATGATACTTATAAGATAAAGCAAAGGTAAAGATAAGGTTGGATAAACTGAAATAGGGATTCAATCCCTACAGGAAGAATAATAGTTAAATTAGAGTTTATCAGCCTGGATTATCGATTAATGGAGCAATTTGATTATAAATTATCTTGAGTTCATCCAATATTAATTGAATTTGGATGATATTAAGTAAATCAAAGTTAATAATGATTTTGGGCTTTAGGCCCAAAAAGCATCGATTGGTAGATTAATAATGATATATATATGTCAAGATTGCCCAAAATATCGGGTTGGGACCATCTAGTACTAAAAAAAGATTGCCCAAAATAAAATTAAGTTGGAAGCCCCAAGTTGGGTCTTCATTTAAACTATTGAGAATCCCAACAATCAGTTGCAGGTCCCAATCATGCATTAATGAGGTTCAAAGTTTATATTAATTTATTATATTAGAGATGTAGTAGCTTAAATGATTTAGACTTAAATCTAAAACACTACTCCATCATTCTTACTTTAGACTCTTAATAAAGCTAGTGCATCCTACCTTGTCTTGTATTTTGGTTTTTTAGTTCTATTCCAGGGTTGCTAGTTCTATTAAGATGGTATTGGCGCCAGCAATTTGTAGCCAAGTTTCCTTCTGGGCCTTACATAATGATGAATTCTAAATGCAGGGTGCTTCTTGTTCTTTGTCAGTTGTGGTTGATGGCCTACTGTTCCCACTACTGGACCTCTTATGGAAATGGTGACGCTTTACAGGACTTTAGGACTCTGAGTTCCTGGGATTATCCCTATCTGTATGGCTATCTTAAAGTTGGATAGTGTTGGGATTCTTCTGACAATTATATTTTTGGATAGTCAAGTTTAAACAATCATAACTTGACAAATACTGATTCAATCGAAATGATACAGGGAGTATTAGAAAGCTTGAATAGAAACGATCAATTTTCATTGTTTTGATTAATAATCAGTTGCAGGTCCCAAACGTGCGTTAATGAGGTTCAAAGTTTATGCCAATATATTATATTGCAGATGTAGTAATATAAATGATTTAGACTTAAATCCAAAACATTACTCCATCATTCTTACTTTGGACTCTTAATAAAACTGGTACATCCTACCTTGTCTTGTATTTTGGCTTTTTAGTTCTATTCCAAGGTGGCTAGTTCTATTAAGATGGTATTGGGGACAGCAATTTGTAGCTATATTTCCTTTTGGGCCTTACAAACAGGCATCCCTATTGCTGACGAATCAATGTGCCTGACTTCGCCCCATCTTAAATTGCTCATTTGACCTATATAGATAAATCCTTTGATGAAGAATCTGAAGGTTATTATGAGGATGTTGGATACTATGTCTTAGGAAAGCCAGCTACAGTTAAAATTCCTGATCAATTGTACGCCAAAGGAGTATATTAGACCACAATACCTGATGAAAATTATCTTAGCCAAGTTCTGAGATATCCTAAGGTTATTGATACTGATAGGATGCTAACCTGTTCATTGCCTTGTTGATCTGACCTATTCAGCATGTTCATATCTTGCAATATATCAATAAGAGATATCCTTAGACAGCTCACAAACTTAACTTCACTTTCTGTCTTAAGGAGGTTCTTGCTATCCCTCCTAACTTTGGTGGAATTATAACCAAGATAGAGGTTATCATCCAAAAGGTCCAGGTATAGCCATCCTTGACACTGGGTCCCCAATCAATGTTATCCTCTTGAAACTTATCAAGAAAATTATGTTGGCGCCTGACTTGGAATACTCTCAAGTGTATAAAACTGTGGGTCCAAACAGTACTCACGCTATCAGACATACTCCTCCCTACCCATTTGAATTGGGAAGCTCATCCTGTTGGCACTCTCTGTGGCCTTGGACAACATGTATGATATGCTATTGGCACTTAATTTATGATTGAGTATGATGTAATCATAAACATGAAACAGGGTTATATCTCCCAGAGAAATTATGAGAATTCTCTAGTTTTAAATATTAAAGATCCCAGCAAGAAAAATTTTTCTTGTCTGGTTGAGTACCCTCTTCTGCATTATCTTTACATTATACATCGTTTAGGAGTGAAATGCAAACAAGTTGCCTAAAGCTTATGCTTTAGAGGCAGTTTCTTTTTATGCTTCAGAAAAAGGTGTGATTAATCCTGGTGAACAATGAATGATTAATACCAAGTTTACTTTAAAAATCCTCTAGGTCTGCGTATACACATAACAAGCATCGATGAAGTCAGTCCTTTAGAGTCTTAGATATTGCCAGATATACTAGATCCCGCCTACCAGTGACCTATCAATATTCTATTGGGGTTTTTTACTAACAAGAAAATTTAATGTGAAAAAGCGTCATGATATTGGAAAAGGCCTGATACCCCAATCATAAATTAGAATGATTCACTTTATTGGTTCTATGTAAGATATGGGCTTATCTACTGAAAAATTGCTATGTACTTTGCCTAACGTTCATATTTCATATGAACTAAACTATTATGAGCTTGAAAGAGTCCACTATTTACTAGATGCCTGCAATGATATTTCTCAATCTGATACTAACTATGGGCACATGAAGGATTATAGCCACACAATTATGATGATGTCAGTATTATCTGGTTTAACCTTATCTTAAATCAAAAGTCAAAGAGCGCAAATGAGGACAGAGACTAAACAGTTACTAGACGCTGTATTACTAGTACCTTCCCAAAGCCCTCGGGAGTTTCCTCTCTTGCTTATAAAAAGGAAAAACAGAGGTCTTCAGGTAGTTATGAACTACCAAAATTGAACAACCTCATGAAAAAGAATGGTTATCCTATCTCTTGCATTGATGACGCTCAAGTACAACTCTCTGGCTCAAAAGTCTTTACCGCTATGGACTTGGCCAGCAGATACTGGAAAATGGACCTTTACCCCAAGATCAGAAAAATGTGCTCTCATTTTCAGTGAAGGCCTATTTCAACCCACTTAACAACCTCAATGGTTGTGTAATGCGCCTGCAACCTTTCAGTTCATAATGGATCACATTTTACAGGATCTTAAGCTAAGTTGCGTTATAGTCTATCTTGATGATATCCCAGTGTTTTTTAAAATTGTTAACGAACATTTTAATAGCCTAAAGGAAGTTTAACGTCTATGTAAGGCTAACATCATGTTAAAACCATTGCATTTTACTTTTTTCCAAAAGAGATTTATAATTTCTAAAAAATGCTATATCCCAGGAAGGGATTTAACCCTTACAAGATAATGTTGAAGCAATTTAAAAATGCCTCTTCTCCAAAACCCACAAGATATTCAGGCTACTGGGTTTGATGGAGTATTACCAGCAATTAATCCCTAAGTTCACTCAGCTAAGCGAGCCTCTCATTTGATTATTGACTAAGAGCACTCCTTTCTATTGGGGTACTTAACAAAAGTCCACGTTTGTGATGCTAAAGAAGTTGCTCTAAGAACGTCATATCCTACGTCACCCAGATTATGGTAAACATTTCATTTTGTTTACTGATGCCTCAGATTATGCTGTTGGAGCAATCCTGGCTCAATTGGAAGATATTGATGTGGATCATCCAGTTATATATTTTATCAAGATGTTGTAAAAAGCTGAATGCAATTACAGCATCACAGAAAAGGAGTGCATTTCTGTATTACTCACTATAAACATTATTACCCTTTTTTGTATGGAACTACCTTCGCCGTAATTACTGAACATGCCTCTTTGAAATAGTGACAGAATATGAAGGATCCTACCAGACAACTGGCTTGTTGGGCCATAAAGCTCCAACATAGTGATATGAAGATTGAACCCTGAGCAGGACTTGGCATATATCAATGGGCTTACTCATTTGCCTGTTCTTCACTTAGATAATAGTGGGGCTGAGAGATTTCATGGCCTCTTGACCCCTGATGCATGGGACAAAGATGAATTTGTTAAGAAAATGCTAACGCGACACTCCCACATCACTAAAGTGGAGAGTGGGAGTTTTATATAAAAAGTAATGAGCAAATTGGTTGCCCTAAATTCGACCTGTGTAATGTGTACATGCTATTCTGGAGGCCCACTCTACCCTTGGGCCCGGTGGAGTGCAGAAAACTTATAAATGGGATAGAGATTGAAACTAGAGGGAGGGAATTATGGAATCCATTATTGAGGTCCTGAATGCCTGCTTAAAATGAAAAAGCATCTAATTTCAAGACAAGATATTAATATCAATATATTACACTTCAACAACCATTCCACATAATAAGTCTAAATGTGGTAGGTCCCCTACCCCAGACTACCAGCAGGATTCAATACATACTAGTAAGAATTGATCACTTTAAAAAACAAGTCAATGCTGTGGCTCTCCCAGCTAAACTGACAAAGCTACCATGACTTTTCTACATCAGTACATTTCACTCGCCATGGTTGCCCTCTGGTTCTACTCTGTGACAACAAAAAAATTTCACCTCCAGAGTGGTCAAGATTTTTGCTGCCTCCATGGGGCACAACAACCCTTTACAGCCCCTTATAACCTTTCTATGAAAGGTACCGTAGAAAGATTGAATGAGCCTTGGTATCTGTGTTATAGAATATGGCTACGTCAGACCTTATACACTGGTATCAATTCTTACTAGTGCTTTTATGACATATCATATCAGTAATCACCAGATCCTAAAAAATGTATCTTTCCAAGTTCTATATGGTGTCAGGGACTGGAATATCTTTAACCCAGTCTGGCATAGCATCTCGTGAACTTGCCATGCCTGAGCTAAGAGTTCAGTATAACAAGGGAAGGATGCACATAAAAAATACAAAAGCTGTGAATAAAGGTCTGTTGGGCCCTAATATAGGTTGTAGAGCTTCAGCTAGACCAACCCCTGTTAGGGCCAAGATACCAGTGACAGTGGGTAATTGTGAAATTGAGTTAGAGGAAATATTTGGATTTTCAGAGTTGTTAAATTGATATATGTTTAATAAAGATCCTTGTACTTTACTAAGGATCAAAAGCAAGTGAATTCAAGTAAGAATCAGAAGCATCTTAACTTTATTGACTGCAAGGAATGATTTTAGAAATATTCAGCTTATATTCACTTTTCAGACTAATTGAACTAGCTTTAGGGCTTATTTGATTTTTATCTAGCTTTAGATTCTTTATGCTCTTTCTGTCTCAGATAACCAAAGCTTAGACTAGTAGTCATCTTCCTAGTTAGGACTACTAAGACCTGGCCCCAGGTGTTCTGATGTTTAATTTAAATTCGATAGGCTTGAATTGACTCGTCTGACTCGTTATTCATCTGCTATTTGACTTGGCTATCATCTTTGATTGTTTAAGCTGATTACATATATCATATATTCTATCAATAAGAACTGATATATCAGGAATATCTTTCATGCCAGGCTTTGCCCTGACATATGGTCAAGAATATGGGTTACCCGCCCTCTTAGATAAAGCTGTTTTTTCTGTTGAGACTGACAATCCTTTAAAGTTATGATGCCCCTTGCTCAACACATAATTTAGCTACAATCTGATGGCATGATTAATTTACCAAAACCAACACTAAAGAGGGTTGAGCAGCTAATAAGTTCAAGTTACCTCTACCCTCTTTTAAAATTTGAGACATGGTTTTATACTACCACAATTGCATCACTCCCAGAAGTGGCAAACTAGGGTCCATCTGAGAAGGACCTTTTGTCATCACCTATAAGAGGGGTGATGAATAATTTATCAAGTCTCTTGCTTCTGGAGTTACTATAAAACAAGTACATGGAATAATTCTACGCCCCTAATCCCCCAACATTTTTGAAAGTGGTAATGTTGGTCAATTGGATTCTAAACTAGTTGAGAAGATTTTTTCAGCGTTGAATAGTTTATTATAACTAATAATTTCCCATTTAACTCACAGCGGAATAGTTTAAATTGGAGTATTCATTTTACTCCTAGCCCTCAGTTGAATAGCTTGCATTAAATTAATAAGGTACTTCAAACCCAAAGTGGAGTATGTGAACTGACTTGGAAGGTTGCCACGAACTAACTTAAATTTAGTACTACCTCCTATGAAAAACCCTTCTATTATTGACCTGAAGGGGGTTCCAAAGGGTGAAGAGATTTGACCCACCAATCAAAACTAGGACATCCTGTAATTAGTTGAGATGAGAATATTTTCAATATGGCTGAAAGGATATTATATATTAAAACGTTACTGCATGGATTTGTCATATCTGCTATTGACCAATCACCCAGAACTAAGCCATATTGGGATAAAAGGATTTTTGAAAGTTCTGATAGGTTGGTTTAAATTTCACTAAAGCTTCACTACCCTCTTACTATATTGGGTCCAATCTCATATCCCACTATTAGCCTCCAAGTACCACAAGTACTGAAGGGATTATTCTAATAAAGTATCATTTATTATGCCAATCTAACTTGTTAACAATAAAATTGGTTGTAGTTTAATTGTATAGCCCCAAGATTTATAGAACAGCTGCTGAGACTTTTAGCACTCCTGCATCTGTTCTATTGTTGAAATCCTGCAGATAAGCACCTGCAAGCAACTCCTTTCCAGGATTTTACCAAGTACTATTAATTGTGAGCCTATGCCAGATAGTACAGGTACAATAAACCCCTTCCAAACTCAATGGGACCCCTATGTGGCTTGTCCATGGGCGCACCCAGGCGCTACTGGATGATGCAATGTCAATCTGCCAAGTGAAATTACGTCATGTGGGAAAAGTGTTGGCAAAATTTGAGTGTGAGTCAGCTGGCTAGACTGAAAGCAATCCAGCGTTGTAAAATTTTTATGATGCTGATCTGACATTGCAATTTTGTGAAATCTTTGTCAACGGCGAATGCAGTTGTTCAATCCCTTAATCTCTTTGTGGGATTATAAGGCGGCTAACTGGACAGGTTCCACTGTGACTCGATTTTTCTCCCTTTCTACCATTTTAGTCTAATTTAAATTTGAAATAACATCCAAATTTATTTTTGATATTGAGAGTTCTGCTAGACCTTTAGGGGTGTTGATTTCCAAACTTTGAAAATCCCTGGCAATTCTAGTGATTGCCTTCTGCCTTTTTCATCTGCTAATATAAATGACTGTACATGAAGTACTCTGGCTGGGGTTCTGGGTGTTCACTCAACTGGAGGCCAGGCCAGTCTTATTATCACCACGCTCCATGACAAAATGGGTGACCCAAATTCTTATCCTTCTCCATCCTGCCCTATGGGTAGGGTGCTGCGTTTGTTTTGTTATATAAACATAAGGTTTGACAATCGTCTAGGTGGTATCTGCTGGGAGGCTGGGCTGTTAATGGGATCGCAGTTTTTATGCTGGGGTAGAACATATTTCCTGGCCCAAACACCAGTAGGTCTGCCCCTGGGTCAAGTGGAGGAGGACCCAAGTTTACCCCAACCCTAGGATGGGCAGGCAGGAACTGGCTGCAAGTGTGGGGGTGTTGTTTGTTCCTGTGGTTGCTGATCACCCCTCATCATGTCATTATGGGTTATGAGGCTTGTTTTCTCACATTCAATGCTGCCGCTTTAGGGAGCAGGTGAATATGAATCCTCTGGTGCCCCTACTGTCCATGATAGAACTGTAAGGAGTAGGATTTATTCAGACAGTGGAGACCATGGTTTCTTCTTTTGAGAACGTCCTGGGGGATGGTTCAGCGAATATCCCTTCCCTCTCAGGTGCATCTTTCGTCTTAGTTAGGGCACAAGATCAGACTTAAATTATGTTACCAGTTTTCAGACAATTGCCTTCTCGCTTAAGGGAAAAGATTGTTTTGGGTGCAAATAGTCCAAATGATGGGGGAGTCCACCCCGCACCAGCTCAAATTTGGTGCTTATTGGACAATTACCTGTCAAATCTTATAATGATAGTGTTTCAAATTTTAATAAGGTAAAATTGGACTAAAAACCCTGTTCAATTCTCGGTGGAACCCCTTTGAACTGTTGTATACTTTCAACCCCCCTCCTCGATCAAATAACCCTATAGTTAAGGGCAGGGTTATGCTGAGCCTGCAGCAAAATCTGGGGAGTTGCTCCGAGGGTCCTTCCCATCCCAATTATAAAGTAAACAAAGCACCTACGCCATGATCATTCCCTTATATAGCCTTGGAGGGGGTCCCTCAAGGTGCAACAATTTTCCCCCAAGGCGATTGGCTCAAATATATCAAATCATTGCCTCACAGACTTGTCCTACCTACTCTTAACCCTCCATCATCCATTCTGTTAAAGCAAGCCAGATTTTGAGAGCTCTAATAGATCAAACATTCATATTTTCTAAATAGGCTAAAAGCTAATAATGAAGTTGATGCCTATCGTACTTAAAGCCCTGGGTGATTTTAAATAATAAGCAGTGAAATTGTAAGAGGGTTCTCTTTTCTTACCCCATATCACTTAATAAAAAACCATATAAAAACCAACTATCACTGTTGTTAAAAGTTTCCCTTTTTATTATTAAGTGGTCATAAAACCCCCTACAACTTTTATTTAGTTCAGCAGTAGAGAGTGTAACTTCTTCTGAGAATAATTGTTGAATATAGGTGCCAAACGCACCAGAGAGCAGTAAAAAGCCTAAAATCCAACGCTAGTTAAGATCCTGTTGGGTGCTCGCTTGGTCTCCATTGATGATAAATTTGGACTTGGAAGCTTCTAAGAACTTTATGAATTTCAGGTTGCTCAGGTGTTGGACCTTGATCTGGACGTAGGATCCTCAGTTTTAAGTGCATCTTCAGCCTCAATGACCTTTTATTTGGTGAGAAGTCCAGTACAAATGGTTGATACTAGGGCTAGCTTATGTTATTGGTTCACTGCTGTGCCAGATTTGTTACTTCCTGTTATCCCAGGGGTTGGTTTGTAACGGTGGCAACAGGTTTGTATTGACCTGGAGCCCAACCTTTTGTCATTTGGGATTACCCACGTGAGGGGAAAATTCCATTGATCAATACTTTCTCTTCTGTGGGGGTGGTGGTGTCAATTGTATCACCTCCTTCCTCTACGGCTTTGCCAGAAGATTTTCTTCTATCTTGTACCAGTAAAGGGACATCTTTGATATGAAGGCCTACTTTTTTCTCTCCTATTCTGATTATGATCTGGCCTCTAACTGGCTATAAAGTTATCAACATCAATTGTCCACTGTATCCTTATATAGAGCAGGAGGACAAGGCCCAGAAGGTGTATTTAAATGATATTCTCACAAAAGGGTGGGCGTTTAAGGGGATCTCGCCTATCACGTCTACCATAGTTTTTACCTAAATGTCTGACGTTGCGCCCCTGTGTGGACTATGTTCATTTAAATAATATCACCATTTATAATCCCTATCCTCTTCCCCTTGAGCATATGATTAGCAAGACAATTACAAAATCCTGGGTGTTTTTAAAGCTTGGTCTTAAGGATGCGTTAACCAGATTATTGTGGCAGAAGGTCAGGGGTGGCTTAAGGTGGTTCATACCAGGAGGGGGATCTTCCAGTTCTGCATTATTCTTTCTGCTTGAAAATTGTCCTGTTAAATTCTAAAGATGATCAATGGTGTGCTCAGTGACCTTTGAACACCTATGTGGTGACATATATTGACAATAGCTTATGCATTCCTTCACTCCCAAGCAGCACAAATAAACCTGGATATAGGGTTTGATGCATTACACAAGGACAATCACTATGAAAACCCTCTAAGTGCGAGTTTTTCAGGGATGATGTTGCTTTTATCAGTAACTTGGTCCTGAAGGATGATTACGGATTCCTCCCAGCAAGCTTGAGGCCATCCTCGCGTGGCCCACCCCCATCACCCAGAAGCAATTGTGGAGCTTCTTGAGCACCATCATTTTCTTGAAAATTTCTTCCTGCCCTATTGCAACTGACCATACCACTGAATCTTTTGAGAGGGAAATTGTTCCATTCTGAGGGATGGAGGAATTCCAATGGGCGTTTGATGCCATCAAGGAGGTGTTTTTGGCACCCCATTTTCAAATATGCTGACCTCACCATGCCTTTCATCATAGTTTGTGATGCATCATCACTGCTGTGAGGCAGTGTTTATTTAAAAGTAGGATGGATTGGAGAATCCAATTGCCTATTTTACATGTAAATCCGCTTCGTCCAAACAGTCCTGGGAAATTTAAAATAAGGAGTTGCCGCCGTGGTGTGGTCACTTACACACTGGAGGTACCTCCTTCAGGGAGCGTGACATGGAGTGACTGTGCAGATACATCATTAGGATCTCAAGTACTTCTGAAAACTGCAGAAGATGCCCATCGCCAGGCCTAGATGTATCGTGGCATCTACAAACGCTAATTTTAAATGTGATTCATCAAGTGCCCTTGAATGTCATCCCCAATTTGTTGAGCCAAAACTCATTATTGAGCCTAATGTTGGAGGAAGGCCAGGAACTCACCACATTGATTTGCACCAAACCAGTTCTCACCATTGTTCCTCCCTAGTTTTGGTGTCATGATGGGGTCCAAACATTCCATTGGTCTCGTGTATATTAGTAGGTCAGACAGCATCATAGAAGGATTGGAGCTGGTTGACCAGCTGGGGCTTCTGGTGCAAAGACATACTCAGTATTCATTGGCGGAGGTAACAATTTTGTTTAGGTCCTGAGATTGGGTTATGCCCACCTTCACAATTAGGTGATTCAGGCTCATCATGACCCTCCGGCGTTAAGTCACATGGGAACTAAAAAATGCCTTGACTTGCTGAAGCAGATGTACAATTGGCGTGGATCTACAAGAATATCCCAGCGTATATTGCTAGTTGCATAACGTGCACATGTGCAAAATCTTATTGCTCAGGTCAATCTGGCCTTCTTCATCCCATGCAGCAGACTGAGGGTCCATGAACCTCAGTATATGTCAACTTTATTGTTGAGCTTCCCAACTCCGATGAGTTTAATGCAATTATGGTGTTGCAGACCGCTTTAAGAAGTTTTTTGTATATCCCCTGTTTATTTGCTATTATCTCCAATGAAACTGTCTAGATCTTCATGCGACATGCTTTCTCAGTATTTTTGGTTGCTGCAAGAAACTGTAAGTGACCTGGTCTACAGTTTACAGTGCGCTTTTAGTGGCCCTTCTGGCTAGCTTGAAGAATAACCAGTGCCAATCTACCACATATCATCCCCAGTCTGGCGGGCTGATGGAGTGGATCAAACATATTCTCAAACAGTAACTCCAATGTTACGCCTCTGCTACATAGGTTACTTTGGCGGATGACCCTCCGTTATCACAATTTGCATATAATATTGTTTCCCACGCATCTACTAGGTCTTCACCTTATGAGGACACATTGAGATATAACCCCCTCATTCTCCCCTGGGACATGCCTTCTCCTGGAGGCCCTGGCTGGTGCAGATTATGCGCACTGAATCTGTAGCACTAAATCCCTGGTCTGGGAGCCTCTGATCAAAGCTATCAGCGATTACAAGCGGTTCATGAATCACAAACATCTTCCCACCCATGAGATCACAGTGGGTTCGTCAGTCATGCTCAATACATGCCACCTGCATATGAAGGTGCTATTGCAGAAGTTTTTGAGCCAATGTTTGGGTTCTCCCATGGTTGTGAAAGATTTGGGTAATGAGGTCTTTTAATTTGGAGCCTCCCACTCATTGGAAACAGCATCCTGTCTTTACACTTCCTGATTGTCACCTTTTAAAATCACACCACCCATGAATCCTGAGCTGGTGATCAAGGATTTGGCAGAGGAAGATGTGGAGGCTATATTGATGTCCCATCTCTCGCATCACTTGATATAATACTAAGTGGCGTGGGGTGAATTTTCCTCACTGAAAGAAGATGGGTTAATGGCCATGATTGTGCAAATTTTTATGAGTTGGTGGAGGCATTCCACATTGCACACCCAGCCGCTCTCCGCCACCCCAGAATGTTGCCTCCATCCTGGCAATCAAGATCCTAAAGGTGCACAAAAATGTTTAATTAACCCAAGTTGCCGGCGGGGGTGCTCTCCCAACTCAAAAATGAAGCTTAATATAAGTATCGGTAACAACAACTGTGGCTTAATTGGGAAATATTCCTGTTTTGTACTAAGAAGAGGAAAAATCAAGCAGCTATACCTCTTATAACTCTGGGTGATTTAGTCCATGTGGTGGATGATATGTGGGTGATAGTTTATTCTCTGAAGTTTGCATCATTTTACTACATGACAACCATCCGTGAGCTGGTAGGAAAATCCAGGTTGTGTGTGGGAAAGTAATGAAGCCATAGGCCACCTTCAGCATAGGGTTATGAGCAATTCTTCCCCTCAAAAGGTTGTCCATGGCATTTTGAGATATGATAATATAACTAAATTGGAATCTGCCAAAAATAAAATTGAGTAAATTGGTGTCAGGTGGAGGAAATCCCAATTGCTGTGCCCCTTTAGCAAAAATAAGTGTGAGCTCATCCCTGATAAATTTGGGTGCAATAAACCCTTCTTGACTTAATGGGACCAGCATCTTGTGGCCTGGCCATGAGCACATTCAGTCGCTCACTAGATGAAGCGATGCCAATCTTCCAAGATAAATCGTGTTGGGAGGAAAAAGTTGGCGGTAAAATTTGAGCGTGAGTCAGTTGGCCAGGCCAGGATCAATCCAGCGTTGAAAGAATCTTAGGAAGCCGTTCTAACTTAAATTAATTTGAAAATTATTCACAATGGTGAATGTAATTGTTCAGTTCCCTAAATTGCTTTGAGAGTTTAAAAGGCACCAGACCCTGAAAGGTTCCACTGTGAAACAATTTTTCCCTTTTTACCATTTTAGTTTAAAAAAATCTTAAAACATTAAGTTATTTGTGAGTTTGAGAGCTTGGCTAGACCTTTAGTGGTGATGATTTCGATTCTGGAGATCACTAGCTAGTCCTAGTGACTTCCATTTGCCTTTTTCATCTGTAAATATAGATAGTTGTACCTGAGAAATTCTGGATGGGATTCTGGGTGTTTACTTAACAGGAGTTTCAGGTCGTTCTTATTATTATAAGCATGCTATATGGCAGATACCTTACTAGTTAATCACTAGAATTTCAAAGGGCACTTAAAACACTATAAATTATAATAAATAATTACATAGTTATGAATGTGATTATCTGGCTAACTAGGGAATAGGGATCATAAATTATGCCTGGAATTGCGCGTGTCAACTATAATGATAATCACTACCATTAAATCTGGAATTAAAAGCTATAA